>JAVQIZ010189837.1:0-15648 GCA_036023535.2 Galaxias brevipinnis
CTCTCAGAAATGACCTGTGATTGGCCAAAGTCTACCGTCACAGCTAGATTTTCTGAAGCCTGTAAATAGGGCCAAGAGAAGGGCAGGAGTAGAGGTTTTCTCTCAGACCACTTGAATTACAATATGCTGCACGGTTAATATGGAATATTTGCCCAATGATGCCAAAAGAAAACTGCCTACCCCACCTTTAAGGAGGGCGGCTGGTGTGACCAAAGAGGCCATGTCTGCTTGCAAAATGACTTACCAGCAAAAAAAAAAAAGACAAGCTCCTAAATTCACAGGTTCCCCTTACCAATGCCCGAGTTTGGTCTTCCAACATGATAATTAACTGGAATGCTTGTGTCTTGCTTCAAAGCTCTTTTAACAAAACTATCACGTACGCTAATCTGCTGTTTGTGCGTTTCTTTTCGCCCACAAGAGAGTAAGAATGAAATGCAGCAATTTTGTGGAAACTAAATTAATAAGGCTTAAAGACAGCAACAAAGAAAGGAATTATTTTCCTCCTGACGCATCTTCTTTGATCAGCAGGAGTTATTAACAAGGCAGGCATCACTCATAGAAGCATAGCGCTAGTTCATTAGCATTCCCCCATCCTGGCTCAGTTGGTGTTACACCTGAAAGAAGCTTGCTCCGCTGTGCCACTGTGGCTGACTAGGCAGGCAGCGTTTTAGCATCATTAGCTGCTGCTACAGAGAATATTTTTGGTCTACCACACTTTGATAACAGCCCAAGCTTATACTTCACACGATCCTACCAACAATATTTGGCAGTTATTCAGTATATTCTGCATTGTTTTTTTACAGGCTGCGATTCATTAAAACTAGGAGAGAAAAGCCTTAGACAGCTTGAACCATGATCTGTGTTTGCATTTCACAGGGAACTGGCAGTATATAAAACAACGGAAAACTAGATGACCGTAACCAGATATATAAACCGAGCAAAGCCTCCGCTATAAAAACCCAAGTGGCCCGCGGCACATCCACAGAGCCACTGATAAGAGAATCAGCTTCCTCCTGCCGGAGCCTGAGCGGTGGTGAAGCTTGGAGATGACCCCCCCTCCCACCCAACGAGCCCCTTCCCTCAAACTTTATTGAGTGTGGCGAGTAGATAGCTCAGACTAGGTACTAGCGCTGAGGGAGGAAAAAAAAACGTATATCTAAGGCATGGGTCTCTCTTGACAGCTTATTTATTACCATTACTGGAAAAAGGCGCGCAAGCCAGATGTTGGAGCACGCCCCTTGGACAGGGATGCAGACCATTACCCTAATCCGTCTCCATAACGTCCCATGGCAAACGCATTGACACACACACCACAACACACAAAAAATGGTATGGCTGTGTATGTCACACTGTCTCAGCAGCTGAGGGAGGCTAGGGCGTTCAGGCTGTCAGTGCATAATTTGCTACAATGGCTGCTGTAAATCACCAGGGTCATAAGCTTGACCTTCACATGTGTTGCCATAGCGACTGGATCTGAATATAACTTCAAATGCCAGAAGCCAGCTGGGACCATCAGGTGTTGACAGAGGTTTAGAGAGGCACCCAGACCCAAATCATTTTGGTTGTCAGAGACAACTTATGGAGTAGCAGTAACTGGGTGACGATTGGTACGTGAAAGCATCCCGAGCTGCAGTACAACTTTTGCTTACTTCTTCTGGTATGACATTCAAATAGATGGGAGCTCACTGTTATTACTAAATTAGTACTAGACATATAGTTAAAACAGTGCACAGACATACACGCACGCACGCACACACACAGACACACACACACACACACACACACAACAATTAGTATATTACTGAAACAGAGAGGCAGTCAAAGTGGATCCTTTGGCCTTAGAGGAAGACTTTATTGCACTCCTGACGCTACCTCCATCTTGTCTAGCCTTTCCTGTCGAAAGAGCTAATTGGATCTCGTTAGCATAATTACTTCCCATGAAAGAAGCAAGTGATGGCAGCTGACTGTCAAGGCTCAGCATTCAGCATACGGCAGCTTTCAATTCCTGTACCCCACACCCAATTTGTCATGCCATAGTAAAAAAATCTGGCCAGCATGAGCTCAAATGATCTCTTATTATCTGCCCATCTCCTATAATGTGTTCCTGAAATACAAATAATGTGTTTTAGAAGCTCACAGGTTCTATTGCCTATCGTAGCTTACTAGTCTACAGTACACTGTCTGAAAAAACATTGATTTGTAATTCCATTGATGTTGACTGTAAACAGCTGCCAGACACAGGAACATCAAGGCAGAGCTGCTCTTTTCTGCAACTCAGCGGAAGTCTGTGCAGTGAGGTGATCGAGCATGTACTGTTAACTAGGTCACGCCCTCAATGTGTCAGTGGGGCAATAAAGGTAAAGGCCTAGAAATCTGAAGATGACATCATTTGTGGTTATTATAGTGTGCCTGAAATGCATCACGCCTCGTCCAACGGCTGCAAACAGCATGGGCCATCCTTTAAGAAAGAAAGCCAGCGTGAGGTTCAACTCAGGGTCCGTATCAAGGGGTCCTTCACCCTGACGTTAAATTAATTGATCGCTCCGTCTGACTAGACAATAGCTCTTTACGGCAGCGAGCCACACAAAGGGCAGCGCAGATAAACTATAGGGCTCTCCCACTGGGATGGTGAAATTGCTCCCAAGAGAAAAACAAAAGGGCCGGTTTGAGCAAATAGGTTTTACTGAGGGAGACCAAGATGGATACATTGATTATTACTTATTTGACTCAAAATCATTTTCTATGGATCAATAAAAAAGACCTGGTAATTGTTGATGGATATTTGAGAATTTATTATAGCCAGAGCTGCAAACATTCTGTCCAAAAATGGCTATATGTATAAATATGTGCAACTGCAATGACAAAACTCTCTTGTTCATCTTTTACTGCTGCTATGATCTGCAAATATGACCTGTAAACTGCTGAGTTAAGTGTCACTTATGATTCACCCAAAAATTATTTGAAAACACCATGTGGCTGACGGCCCTCGATTCTTTTGTCTCTAAACGGCCGATGTTAAAGCAAAGCGTACCTGCAAGTAGTGGCAGGTCCGTAGCGAAGGCTTCAGGTCTGTGTGCATCAGGGGCTTCTCCAGGTTGAGCGAGGACTTCCTGTAGGCCTCCTTGGCCTGGCTGACGGTGAGCGTGGACCACGAGCTCCGCTTCATGAACTTGCCCTCGGGCGCCATGGCCATGCTCTCACAGGCCGAGCACTTGACGTCGTTGTTGCTCTTGGAGGTCTTGAGGGACAGGTCCCCAAAGTGGCTGTGCATGGACTCCGGGTAGCAGTGGGCGGCATGCTCGGCGTGGTGGCGGCTCATGATGCTGGGCGTGCGGTACGTGCTGTCGCTGTCCAGGTTGTCGTCGGAGCTCCACCAGCCGCCCGAGCGGTGCTTGCGCTCCTTGCTTTTGCTCCGCTTGCTGCCGTGCTTGGAGGAGTGGTGGCCGTGGTGGTGGTGGTGGTGGCTCCCGCCGCCGCCGTCGCCCTTGGTGCCGTTCATCTTGGACGAGCCCTCCAGTGAGTGGGACTTGGTGAAGAGCTTCTGGACGGAGTGCACCAGGTGGCGGATGCGGCCGGGGCTCTCGCTGCGCTGCTCGGCCACGGCGCCGGCCGGGGGGCGCTGGTACTGCAGCGTGTGGAAGCCGTCGGCGCGGTGGAGCGGCATCTGCTTCTCAAACTGGTCCAGCAGGTTGGCCGGGATGCGGTTGCTCTTGGTGCTGGCATGGTGCGAGGCGGCGGCGGCGGCAGCGGCGGCGTTGACAGCGGCGGAGGTGGCGGAGGCGGTGATGGCGGCGCAGTCGTCCCGCGTGGCCGAGTCGTAGTACTGGGAGCTGTAGTGCATGCGGGGGAAGGTGCTGCTGGAGACGTGGTCGACGGGTGGCGCTGGCGGCGCCATCAGGACGGGGGACATCATCATGCAGTCGGAGTGGATGGAGCTGCGCGGCGAGTAGCGATGGTGGTAGTCCATGGGGCAGCTCTCGGTGGGGCTGAGCAGGTAGGACGAGTGGCGGGAGTCATGGTGGCCACCGTGGAAGTCGTGAGGATGGTCGTAGTCCAGACCGTGGGGGGAGGGGATCTGGTGCTGGGGGCGGCCGCCCGATAAGCCCTTCATGTTCCTGGCTGGAGGGAGGCGTCTGTCTTCATCAAAGGGTCGAGAGGGGGACCAAGGTGAATACTGGTGGTCTATAGAAAACACAAACATAGGGAGGAAAGAAAGAGGGGGTTAATTCAGTTCACCCATTAACTCATCAGTATGCTGTGGCCTAGAAATAGAACAGAATAGAACTTCATTGTTGTGATGACCCCTGGTGTGATCTGGGGTAATGTGTTATGTTTCCTCTTCCTGCAGGTCTATTACGGAAACCTGGAACACCTGGCGGATGTTCCAAGGCTACTTAAGACACGGTTGCCGAGGACTCGCTCTCTCTCTGCTTCTCCCTCCTGTCACCCGTTTCGGTTGTGTGATGGTGCTTTAGTTATGTTATGGTTCTATGTACCTTTCAACATCTACATTCACACACACACGCACACACCCATCATTTAGCAATTACACATACTACTGACGTTCCACTCACACTACATTCTTCCAATTATTTAGCATTTAGTAATGTTAGAAAACATTTAGTACATTTAGAACATTTCCCCGTGATGTTTCACCCTTTTGTTATGGCCACTTGAACCGGTCGTATCAACTGTCCACCAAGGTAAGCAATCAAAACAACGATCCCTTGTGAATGGGAAAGTGTGTCCAAACGTTTGAGTAGTACCATCCATTAAAACAACCTACAAAAGGACACAGCATTACAATAAGACAACACCACAACAAAGTTGATACAACTTATTCAATCTACACTATACAGCTCCCACAAATGAGTTTGATTAGTGCTGTTTGTTGATTAAGTAATTGCACTAGATACAAAGGATCCCTTAGTATAGGTGCTCTATAGCATCATCCTGAGGGCAATACCACAAATACAGTATGAAGGGAAGGTTCAGTGTCACCAATAATAGACAGAGCTTTCCTGTACAGAGCAGTGTTGTACAGATTATCAAATGATTTTAGTTGACCGTCTACAATCTTTTTGCTATTTTGACAACAGGGTCAGCTTATTATAATTTTTTTTCCCAGTCAAATGTCCGTACCAGACCGGATACAAGAACGCCGTCTGTCATGCTGATGTAAACTTTCTACAGAACATCCAACACCAAAGCCATTCAGTTTCCTTAATTAGAAGCCGTCTCTGACTGGCTTTCTTTCATATGACATCAGCATTGTCTGTAAAACTCAATTTGTCATCAATCTATGTTCCTAGATACCTGAAGCGTTTACTTCCAGAGACTGAGCACAAAGGAAAAGAGATGGGTGTGGGTCTGCATGATTCAGAATGAGTTCCTTTGTTTTGTCAACATTGATTAAAAGAACTCACTCTCTTCCAAGACAAAAAAAAAATCTCTGTTGAGTTGATAGGATTAAAAGACATGAGAGATGAAAGTCAGATATGTCTGATGTCATTACATCTTCATGGAGGTGACATATAAAACAAGCAACTCAATTGAGTTCTTCTCACTTCTCAATGACATTTCCTCACCACTGAAGAAGGGCACTTAGCGTGTGCGTATGTGTGTGTGTGAGTGTGTGTGTCTGTGTTTGTGTATCTGTATGCTCGCCCAGTTGAGAGAACATCACCTCATTCGATTCCAGCCATCATTTCCCCATATAGTAGAAAACCATTCAGCAGGAGTGCTTTCAAGAACTCTCTGACGATTCTCACGATGAGGCAATCTTAAGCAAGCACTGTTACGTATCAAAAGTAGCATATTACAGTATAAATGGGAGTGTTATCCCTCCTAACTCTGTCTGACAGATCATGGATGAGAAATAAGAGTAACCTGGCCTGTGTGAGCCGAATAGCTAGGTCAACGTGGCTCAGATCTTCCTGTAACGGCTGATTAACTGCTCCGTCTCTGTCGCCGATGCTGTTAAGAATGGCTGTGCCAGGAGGGGGTGATTGAGCTAATCGTTCTTTTGTGTTTCAACAGGATCTAGGGACCCAGAGGAACGATTAACATCTCCTGCTCTCTTGCGTCCAAGTCTCAAGGAACACCCTGAAAAAACAGTCAACCCTCTTCTCCTCGTGCCCGGTAACTGCAGAGCGACGATGGTCAACCAGAGGTCATCCTCACCGTAAAGTATTCCAGTGAGAAACATGTCCAATGCAACTTGGCTTGTTGGAGTGAGGAAGTTAAGGGAGACGTTGCCCTTCTACAGAGCGTAGACAGCACTGCAGGCACACAGATGACTGACCTGCTTTGTTTTTGTGCATGAAAACAATTACAAGTCTAATGATACCGTGAGTCATAGGTAATTTGAATGACACGACACGTAAAAAAAAGAAAAAGAACCATCTTTAATTCATGAATTCAACTGACCAATAATGTGGCTAGAATGTACTGATTCACTGTCGCCGGGTAATTATTCTGTGGAAAGCAAGTGTGTGTTCTCCTGCTGTTGTTGGAAAACCCCTGTCCTAAATAAAGTCCACCTTACGTAATGTTTAGGAGCTCAGATCTCCCCGCACAATTTCAAAGGAGCCTGAAATAAAATGCACAGTTGTCATGGCAACTGCTACTGAAATTGCTGGGAGAAAAAAAAATATATAATAGGATTCTCAAGGCTGTCCAGGGCCCTACATGTCTTTAAACCCTTTGCGTAGTATGACGTACACACGCAATTTCACACAGCACACAAGCACACACAATTGTATGTCATAATAAAAGCCAACCCTCCTTTTTCATATTCAACACTCTTCATCATTGTGAGTGTGTGGGGATGTGTGGGTGGTTAATTGTGAATGCTGGTAGGCTGTGTAGGTTGTGCATATAGCTTGATTTGTAGCTCAAACATTCAGAACTAACCTACTGAAGAAATGATTTTCTCATTCGATGTACTTGTATGTCGAATGAGTGTAGAGGCCAGATGTTCAGGTGGAGAGGTTTGGCAGTATGCTACAATAATTCAGCCCGAGTGAATCACTAAGCCCTCAGATCCACCAACAATATGGCAGCCACATACATGGGAATATTGGCAGACAGAGACTTGCAAGGCTTAAAGAACAGTCGCTCTGCAATGTGTGCATACTGCAGTGTCAGTGCAAGAGACAAAAAAAAAAACCTCTCTCTCTCTTTCTCTCTCTCCAATGCAGCACAGGCAAGCAGATGACTTGGACTGTGTCGTTGCTAAGGCAACGCAATGTGTCAAATTGAGGCTATCAATAGTTACACATGTTAGCCTTGCATGTGAAGCAACACAATGTGTGTCCTTTGACTTCTACACCGGCGTATCTAACACACGGACCATCAGGTTGACCCTAAGTGTTTGTTATCATACTGTCAGACTGATTGAAAAACATCATTGCTAAGCACAACTAAACAGCCACAAACTAACCATTAAATCAGTGGTCTGGCAGGCTGTTATCTTTCCACACAAAACTGAAGGAGCATTGGTAGTAGTAGTTGGTCCAATACACCTACACATACTCCTATACTCATCAAGCAAACCTTTGGCTATCTCTGGAGGTTATTTATACTACAAATGACCATAACTTGTTGTCATTATCTCATGATGATATGATGCCATTGCAGTGCTTTACCAAACCACTTTGCCACCAAAAGAAAGATTGTGTTAAAAGAGCATAGAGTCTGGGGTGACCTCAGGAGGTTGGGGGGGCATTCCACAAGCTTTGTGAGAGGAGGGAGGGAGGGAGGGAGGGAGGGAGGGAGAGAGGTTGTTGCACTGAATGCCAGGTCCCCCGTTGAGTTGAGCTCAGTCCTGGGAGTGTGAATGACAATACGGTCACCAGACCTGAGACAGCGGGAAGGTCTGTGAGGCGTAAGCAGCTTCTTGAGGAGCGGGGGCACTGCCACGAGTGCACTTCCTGGACGACAGGCAAAAGGTTTCGTATCCGGTTCTGATTGATGATACTTCCACATGCTCTTTAGCATCCTGGAAGCTTTTTGATTGCACTATCGGGACCTCAAAGGTCCAAGTGACGAGCACGTTGCCGTAGCAGTACAGCTTGTCGTGACAAGGAACAGGTGAGTTTCTCCCCATCTGAAGGAGTGAGTTGACATATGGTTGACCAACATCTGCTCACTTTTTTGTTATATTTAATTTTTGTATCAGCAGGTTCATACATGAGGGAAAGAATATACTATAACTATTAAATTTATCGTATTTTATATTATGGTATAATTGTGGATTGTTTGACACTTTGAAATGAGATGCATAACTCAATGAGGCTAGCGACTCTATAGCACAGATCTACAACTATTTATATCAACAGCACATCTATGATAAGTGCCTCTCACTAGGTCCCAATGGAAATCATAAGCATAATGGTGAGGAGTACATCGTGTACTGTACATGCATTGTTACATTACTAAAGCACTCCTTTATGTCTGGGAATGTGTAAGAGTGGTAGCTCAGCTCCGGTTTAAAGTAACCCTGAAACTGTAATCAAATGTCCAACCCTTTCCTCAGGATTCTCCAGCAGCAGCGACTGTCCGTAATCTTTTGTCGATTTCCCTTAAAACCACCTCACTAAAGTGTAGGCTGCTCTTTCCTAATTCACATCAGTTAGAGATCAAACATCAGAAAGGATGTCATTTCACGGTGTGAGTCCACTATAGTGTTATTGCTTCCAGCCGTATTGTCCCCCGTGAGGACTGGGTATTAAGCTTGCTAGCTCGCCATGCATTTCTCTGTGCATGCATGGGTAAACAGGGCCACAGGGGCCTACTTTAGCTGACCTCCCCACCCCAGAAGCACTCACCCTACCATTACTGCTGTACCACTTCCTCCACCTCAGCCTACACAGTAATAACAAGTTTAAACCACGGGCAAGCACAAGCCCCCCATAGCACACTAGCCACCCAATGAGACCTCACGGCACACACGGTGGGCAAGGGTACACGGCCAACAGGCACCCCAGCAGCAGACTAGCATTTCTTAAAGAGTAGCTTAACTTGGGCAGTTTTAAAGGAACAATATGACATGGATCTGTATTTAACTCAGGTAATATTATGCTTTGAACAGGACATGACAATTGTAATGATAGTATCAGTTGCCCGTACACGTTATCTAATGTTTGGGTATGCTTCCAAAATTGTATTTCAAATACTTTGACATTTGCTTCTACTCTGATGGTAGTCACGTTAAAAACGAATTATGTCATTATCAAACCGATCTGCATTTTCCTCCCAGCCACCCCAGGATCCAGATTGCTCTCAGGGCGGTTTGATTACCATGTAATCGGCTTTCCGATTCACAAATGGTTCTCAATCAACACAGACAATGATGTAGGAAAACACAAAATCTGAACCTAAAAATGACATTGTGATCTTGATAAGTACATGGGTTTGGCAAATATTCACACAAAAAAGTAAACCCCAAGGAGTAAGTCACGGTGTCATCCGTTCAACTTTAAAATTCTAATCCTATGTGGAACTTGAGTGAGATACTAGGGCACAGATCTTCCAGATAAATACAGTAGATTACAGTAATTAAGTAAGAAGAACACAGAGCATGGCATTGATTGGTTTTGCAAGGTAGACTACTTAAAGTTAATCATCAACTCATTAGTGTCAATTGTGACAACCAACAGCCATCGGGTTAGCACGATGAGAGGTGAACGTATCAACTGACTATGCACTGGTTCCAAGACTGCAAGAAGGGTTGTGGTACCTCCCTAGGTTGAGGTTGCTAAGTACTTCAAGTACTCCGTTTTCACTTGAATATTATCCATAGATCCTATTTCATACTGTATTCAAAACATATATGTGCACATTTCTATAAATGGATTTGCTCTGGGATATTGTCTTTGTAGCTTTTTACACGAGCATGTAATTTCCTTTACCTCCTCAACTTTGAATATCTGCACAGCCTACGCAGTCTTGACTTTACGTATCCAGAAGAAGGCTCAATGTAAAGTCTAGATTGAACATTCCGGCAGACCCTGTATGCCCTTCCCTGGTTAGGTTAACAATCTACTCTGGAGGCCTATGAAACATTAATGAGAACCGTATCTCCCACAACAGCCATTGCAATGATAGCAGTATCAGTTGAAACTCCATTTTCCTTTCAACAGTACACTTGCTCCAGTCAACACCTGATGCAGGCTATAAATCCCGGTTTTCTAAGAGCCTAAACGTACACTCAGGGTATAAGGGAGGACTGGGGAAAGGACAAAGAAGAGAGTGGAAAAGGCCTCTCCTCTCCTCTCCTCTCTGGGTCAGCAGAGCGCTGTTGCTCAGCTAAAGCCGAGGTGCTACAGTACCTACTGTACAGCATAGGCCCTCGCTCCCAAGACGATTGCATAACTTGGCATCCTTGCGCTCTTCCTCCTCCACACCAGCATGCTATAGAGTCCACGAGCTAGCGCAACAGGCAGCACGTGAATCACACTGTTAAAAATAATGTGGTCGCTCACCGAGCGGCGGAATCACTGCCTATTATTCACTTTGCCTCAATTTGGTGTGAGAGATTGTTTTATTTGTGTTTTGCACCCGAGAAGGCCACACACTTCCCAAGCATTCCGCCGAGCACAGCTGCTCCGATACACAGATATAAGAGAAGACGTTACGTAAAAAGAAAGTGATAGACCATTGCAACCGCGCCAAAAAGGCCCCATTGAAATGAGATGAGCGGTTTTGCCGCCGCATTCTGTGTTTCACCTTTGAGCTCTCCTCTCCCACACACTCCTACTGCTGCTGCAGCACCCACGTTGGCAGACCCTGGCTCGTGTCACTCCGATGCCACATACTCCAGCGGGCCGTTTACACACCCCTCAGCGGAGGGCAGTCCTAAGAGGGAGCTACGGCCTATCAGGTTCCCAAAACCACCGTACTCTAGTGTTATCATCACACCGCAGCTCTGGCACTGTAAACAGCCTGTAACGTGTCCATCCTGTTGATCTTAGGATGTAGAGCTGTGTCCAGGGTTTCTGTGTGTGCATGTGTGTGTGTGTGTGTGTGTGTGTGTGTGTGTGTGTGTGCGTGTGTGTGTCTGCCTTGTGTGTAGATGAGGGCTTTGCACTATAGGTCAAATTGTAATTTATGATTGATCTATGAGATGAAAGATTGTTAAAAGCTGCATTTTGAAATTCAGGCAGAGCATTGCATTAAAGATGGCTTGGGAAAAAAAAAAGTTAAGGTCCCTATAAGCTGAGGGGAAATACTCCTGGCCATTTTATGCACTAACCAGATATGACACAGCAAGCCAACCGTTCAAGATGAGGAGTTATGCTGTAATGGCTTTTCAAATCAAAACCGAGACCATCTCAGCAAAGACCTTCACCTTCCCATCCATCAACCACTTAAAGGAACTGTGCCATGTTTTGGCAGACAACTAGAGCTATTCAACAAATCCAACATTGGAATTGACAAAAAAACAGTTCCAGTACTTCAATGGGCTAGAATTGAGTAGCCATGCAATGTTTCCTGAAGACAGAAACGTAAAAAAGAAAGGGACTTGTGTCATCAAGGGGACTCCCTATTACTAAGTATGGAAAACTATGACAATTGTTGGAATAGCCTTAGAACTACTAAAAAGGCAACTACTAAATGTCGCAGTATTGCAATATATAGGCCTACTGTATGTTTATCGACAAAGTCTGTAAAACAAATCTTTGTATGTGTCTTTTTCTTTTCCATATGATGCAATGCAACCGTGTGTTAAATTTCAAAAGGGATGTTGGAAGTCTGCATCCATATTGTCGTTACACAATATAGTAGCTACATGCAGAGCTAATGCACTTGTACTAATGCTAATGTACTGTGTTCCTATGGAAACTCTAATTCCCCCTAGCAGCCTAAGAGCCATGAAATAAGAATTAGATATGCCCATTTTATGTCCATTCATAAAATATAGAGATGAAAAACTGAACCCATAATCAGCCTGATTTATACACTGCTATTAGACTATAAAAAAAATGAACAGTGTAACCTGCTGCTATTCTGCTACTTTACCAAGACCATAACAAAGGTTTTTAAACTTAGAAATAATCTGAACCACAAATGGAATGGTTTATTCCATTGACACTTTGTAGCAAACAACCAAATATCTTCCCAAAACAGTATGAAGATGTGTCCCTTTTTCTCTGAAGCAAAAAGGTCAGCAAATGACCCCTAGCCTAGCGCAGGCCAAATTTTGCAGCTCTAAGCAAACATTCGCCCTGGAGTATGCAAACTGATAGCACTTTTTTGCTCCAACAGTGGTAATTTCTCAAGCTGTCTGAGCAATCTATCGTCAGTGGGAAGCAGAGCAAGGATCCAGGGGGCATCATTTTCGGCGGAGAGAGAGAGAGAACGACTCTAACCATGCTCGATATGCAGGCCTGGCAATTTGCCACTTCTGATTCCTATCTGCATCATTTGATCAGCAGCTCAATACGTGCAGCTACTTTGATAGCAGCCGATATGAATTCATGTTGTTTGTCTCCGATATGTCCGGAGGCGACGCGTCGTGAAAAAGCCCCCAGCGTTTTAATGGCCTATTAGTTTTATTCACCTTAGCGCGGCTTCCAGAAGCAATCATGGATGCCGAGCGCTCTGAGGATGCACTGAGGATGGGTGAGGCAAATTGGGATGCTTTGCTGGGGGACATTTAGCCTGTATCCTGTCTCCTGGCTGCGGACACGTTCAGCCAGGATCCTGCAATGGGATTCTGATTTGGGATTGCGGAGGTGCCCCCTCTCGCTTAATTAGGTTAGTCACATACCGTTCTAGTCGACTCAAGCCTCCTGCAGCATATGGGCGCACAGAGAGTCAGAAAGATAGAAAGACCATTCGCACCGTTTCACATGCCTTCCAGCCAGAACAGTAAAATGACACCAATCAGAAAACCAAACATGACGGCTAACCAACGGATGAACATTGAACCGAAATAAAGCGACGGTGTTGTTTATCGCCGGAGCAGGATATTAGCAGGTACGGAGGAGCTGGCAAGCTGTCCTACAATACACCACAAAAAGAAGCCGGCTCTTGGCAGAGGACCCAGAACAGCGGGCCACCGGCATGACAATGTCCGTTTAGCCACACAATGGAAAGGGGGCTAGTGAAATGAGAAACCCAAGCATGGAGAGAGCTGAGCATCTGCACCGCCTCTCCAGGCACCAGGAGAATAAGAATGATACCCTCATTGTGTTACTGTACCCTCTAAAGGTCAGACTAGAACATTCAGGTAGATAAACCTAACGACATTAAAGCCAAGGCTCCTTTTAGAAGAGGGGGAGGGGTGATGGGGTGATGGGGGGGTGGGCTGGCGTGACCGTCTGTCACGGCCTGTCACTCAGGACACAGCAGGAGGCTCCACGAATGGTTAGGCCAGGCCAGGACACTGTATTAGTCCAATACACAGAGCTGGGTGGATGGAAAGCTGTTGCTGTGGCAACCTTGTCTCAGGACCAAAAACAGGACAAACAGCACAGAAGAAAAAAATAACGTCACTGAGATTCAAGGAAACATTGTTACTGGAAAAGATGCTGGGATAAACTAAAACTATTAATCATGGCCGCAGAATGACCACAGGGCACCACAGCACGACCAAAAGACCCATTATGCCGTTCATAAGTCTTTTGGGGAATGAAGATCTGGAGCAGCCTTAGTCCACATCCACTCTATACTGATACACCATATCTTCTGCTACGCAACATACATTTGATTCAATGCCTATGTCTGATTCTCTCTGGTGTATCAGTCCTCTCCATCCCTCCAGCCAGAGGTATGACTGTCTCGGTGATGGACTCACCTGTCTGTCACAGACCTGCTGGATGGATCCAGAGCCCAGCCACTAAGGCCCAGGATCTACAGGAGCGGCTAATGTGACATTCAGTGATCTCTCGCTCTCTCTCTCTCTCACACACACACACACACACACACACACACACACACACACACAAACGAATAATTACCTCAAAGCCTACATTTATTTTGTATACACCAGCATTATACCAGAATGTGACATCTAATCACTAATCATAAAATCATATAAGAAATATGCATGCTGGGAGAGATATTGACAATGTACTACATTTCCATTTATGACTTGAATGGAGCTAAATGCAACAAAGGGATAATCATTATCCTTCTTGCAGTGAGCCCTAGATAGTCCTTTATGACCCCCTACTGTAGTGAGGCATGCGCCACGGTTTTATCGGGCTAGTCAATACCCCGCCTCCCAGTCGAGCTTGTCAGTGGAGGCACTTATTTATCCATCTCTCTTGTCATGTCAGAGTAGGCTAAGGGATCAGTATGCATGCTGTAACAGGCAGGGGAGCCCAAAGTAGGCAGTGCATTAATCACAGAGACCTGCTTTTTAAATAAGGCTTGTAGTACCCTTGAGGATGGGGAGGGGGGCTTAGTGAACTGAACATTTCCCTGCCCTTGGCCATAGATACGAGTCCATGAAGTGCACCACTGGCAGATCCCCTTGGCTGCACCTCTCCTTCCCCTGTTGCTACAGCAACATCAGCGGCTTATCTGACGGCATTCGCTCTCTGTCATCATCAATTCCACTCGAGGAAATAAGCGCCACGGAACTAATTTCACCAATGGAATTTGCCGTGTCCAAGACACTCGCTCCACAAGCACCATTCCGCGCATCGCAAAGAGGATGGTTGTCCAACGTAAAAAAAGACAAAATAAAATCGTCATCATTTATGCTATACCGGAGTCTTTTTCTTGTCTGGAGTTCATCCAAACGTACAGAAACTACTTTATTTCCCAGCCTACCGTTTGAATTGAAGGTGACAGTTTTAGACTGCCATTGAGCTGACGAAACGGCACGGCACACAACTCCTGGAGGGGGGATTTCTCCGCACATCCTTGGATCGCCCCGGCGGTCGTTGTCCCCTACCTCTCTTTAAAGCCTGAGCTGTGATAGCTCGCATTGTCTCCGCTGTCTCAGAAGAACGCTTGTTTGTGTTGCCTGGGGTAAATTGTGTTTCCACTCGTCTCACATTGCATTCAGGCTGATGAAAAGGTGAAACCTGGATGTTATCCTGCGGGTTTAGAGCAGAGACGCCACAGAAAGACACCCTCCCTCCCTCAAAATCACACACAAACACACACACACCCACACACACACACACACACACTACCAAAATGTGCTACCACTACCACCCCATTAGCCATACGATGTAACACAGGTTAAAAGCTTCTCAAATGGATCTCTTTCCCACAAAGTATATCTCTGTTAATATGGATGCAGAAAACCAAATGGAAATTGCGTAATCCCCCGTTGACAGAAATCATTATGCTGGTCAATGTCTTACTACATTCTCAGATCCCGGCCCTGGACTGTCGCTTAATGAGATTAACACTGGTAGCAGAAAGTTAAAACGCAGCCTAATTGCCAGTGTAAACAAGCATGGTCTCACCTCGCATGCATTATTGATGTGCACTGTTTTATCAGGCACTAAAAGCAAAAACAGTGGCTCTCCATCAGGCGCTTCAACTGGGCTTGTTTTGAGCTGAGCTCCTGTGTGTGTGTGTGTGTGTGTGTGTGTGTGTGTGTGTGTGTGTGTGTGTGTGTGTGTGTGTGTGTGTGCCACACATATTGATTTTACTGCGGGGAAGGTGATTTATCCGTAT
>JAVQIZ010189855.1:0-15445 GCA_036023535.2 Galaxias brevipinnis
CTCTCTCTCTCTCTCTCTCTCTCTTTCTCGATGCTTGAAAAGAATTAACTAGACCAACTCCTCAGAGCACCATTTAGCCTCCCATGGAGACCTTGATTCCATATCAGCCTCCAGGACCATATAACACTTTTACCCATCTTATCTTCTTTCAGGCAAGGCAAATGATAGCATCATTCCACACATTGCAGTTCTCTGTTCATAGATGTGATAACAGGCATTAGGAAAGCATACACAATCCACTGTTAGCCACTAAGGTTCACAAATACTTTTCTTGCGGATATAGAATATTGAAATGATAAAGGAACAGAGGATGTAAAAACAAAAAGTTCGGTCACAGTATATTTAAACCTCTGAATGCTTTGTATTGGTTCTAAAATATTTAAACCTTTTTCATATTTTGGTGGGAAATACAGGCTCTCTCACTTACACACACACGCACACACACACTGTAACATTAACCATGAATATCCAACACTACCAAAACATCCGCCCACATACTGTGTGACTTTTGGGCATATGGTGGGTGGGTAAGATAAGCTATCTCATCAGGATCACTTGAATTTATATTATCAGTACTGTAGCTGCGGAGACTATAGCATATACAACAACAGGGGTTGACTATATATTACAAGGCCCACATTTATTTAAGGTTATTGGCTAGGGGCTAATTACAGCTCATTTAAGCTCACATGCATATCTGTACACTGCTGGTTGGTTAGCTAACTTTTTCCAAAAATGAGTTTTGATGAGTGCTTGAGCTTGAAGCACTACGTCTGTGGAGACACATAAAAATAGGGCATGCAAATAACTCTGATGCAACAATTAAACATGATCACAGCAATCTCACATAGCACTTTTAATGAGAGAATTTGCCACTTAGCTGAGCTTGAGAAAGAGTGTCAACATAGGTGCAGGATCCTTTTCTATGAGACGATAACAGATCATAATGTTAAGTGTCTCCTTCCTTAACGGCCCGTTTTAGCGCAGCATGTCCATCCAGGACGCAATTGAATCTGAGCCAGGGGGGTGGATCATGGCAGCTTGCAAGACTCATAAGATATTTATGTGGCAGTTTGCGAGGACCATTTTACTCACGGAGGCTTGTCTGAATGAGGGTGCTTTCCAACAGCAGAGCATGCACCTGTTTAGGCTGAGAGAAGTCTAAAGACAAAGTAGAGACAACAGTAGGCATACTGTGATCATTAAGAAAGGCCAAAAGGTATTGACTTCAGGTAAATGAGACTCCCTTTATGGAGATGTTTGGTCAGCAAGGCAGGTTGTCAAATCGATTAAAGCTGGTTTTGTTACACTGGTATTATAACCCATCAAACCTCATTTCCCTTTGCCAATGAGCCTTTTTGCACATTCTTTTATCTTTACAGTTCTCTTGTTTGCAGGTTTCCCTTTCATCCCTGAACCTTTATCTGCGTGTGTGTCCGTGTGTTATCGGATAAGGGTGTGTGGATTGGTGCATTATTAAGAGGCTGGCTGTGCAGGGCACTAGAGAGAAGGAACAAAGTCCACAGCACTCATCAAGCTCCTTGTTCTCTGAATATGTCCACAGAGATTTGCGTAGAGACCAGTAACAGATCACACGTGGTGCTGTCCTGTTTCTCTACCCATTTGTTTTAAGGAAGAGACAAATAAGTGAAGCATATATAGTAAAGTACTGTTGCAATGGGCTCCTGTCTGCACAAATAATTTCCCATTTTTCTTTCATTTAAATTCTAAATGTTGAAGAATATTGTAATATAATAGAGATACACAAAACCATGTATTTTTAGGGCCAGTAATTGTTTTGCTTCAAGTCAGCACAAACTCTGCAATTGCAGTTAATCGTTATGTCCCTTTTATTCAGAAGTGGTCAATTTGACTCCACACAGATATACATCGTTGTGTTTCTCCACTCATTTATTCAGGTTTTTCGTCACCCGTCTGTATCTATCTATGTATCTATGCAATGGTTTTGTGCTTGTTCAACTGTATTCAGCCACCGTCGTCTAGGAATACTCTGAATGTACAAAAAGTCTCACAGTAATGTTGTTGCTACCTCGGGAATGGAAGATATAGTTGAATGATAACCGGAGTCAGCAGAATCTATAGTGGAGTACGATGTTACTGCAACGTCTTCTCTTCAGCAGGACAAACAAGAATGTACAAATGCAAACAAAATGCAGGGTCTATGACTTCCAAAATGATTAGATTACCATACAATCTGACTTATTAAATTACCATGCATTTGCAATTAACCTGTGACCACACGAATGAAGGAATTACATAGTATGCATACAGTGTAATTAGAAAGACATGCTTTACCAGCAGTGCAATGAATATGTTGACTGCCTGAGTATGTGATAAACTGCATTTTGAATGATCAAATCCTAACAAAGCAGACTGTAAGGTATGAATAATATTTTATGCCAAAATAAAGATTAGACGATTCACACAGGACAGTGTGTTACACCAATAGACGTGGTTTGCAAAATAGTCTGATGATTTAAAAGTTTTACTCTAGAAGCCACTAGTGACGTTAAAAACCCATTTGTGATTACATTTGTAATTTGGTGAATCTGTAAGATGCGTTTCTTCATCAGCCCCTTCCTATTCTCTCTGTTTCTCCAAGATAATTGAACGACCATATGCTAAAGGTAATAGTACAATCAATCAGGCTGCTCAACCCCTCAACGAGTGTTTCAACGTTGGATTTTGATTTCAGATCCTTTCCAGCTTTAATTTAGATACCCTCCCAGCCTCTTCTGATGTCATTAAGGCAGGAGTCTGGAGGCCTGTATTAGAGCAACTAAGACTTCACAACGTGCATTCTAACTGTGTGGGGAGACACAACAGGCTTTAGAGTAGAAACGCATTCACCGTAGAAAACAGCTCCTAAATAAAAGGTTTCTCTGATCTAAAAGGATCAAGCTTAATGATCTAGCTCTAGGCTAAACCATCACTTACACAGTCGAAGCAGTTGTTGTGTTGTAAAACATTCGCAGCTGGTTTAAAGCTGTACTCTTTGGAATTTTCCCAAAATAAACATTAGGTGTCCATAATCAATTTTTCTGCTTATATAACAGATTTTTTTCACATTCTACTTTCTTTTAACTATGTTGGGAGTGTCAGCGTCACATACATACAAATGTGATCATTTATGAGTGTGGGAAAGTCATTGTTAATATCGCAGATTTTGAGACTCTGAAGTCCCTAGGGGCATGGACCAACAGTGGAGTGTGTGAGTGGATCTTTAGTAGAGAAAATGTATGTTAAGCATGCACAAAAACACCAGAGGAACAATAGCTCTATGCAGATTTTAGTTTTTTTGTTTGGGTGAGAGGGAAAGCGATTGATAGCATTTGCATACAAATAGTTTGCATGAAATTGTGTTCTCCCAAGAGAATTCTAAGTAAGAGAAGATACCGCATCTTACCATTTGAGTAGCAAATATTCCACACGAAAATGATATCAAATCATGTCAATACTGCTGCCTTACTAGACCACATAGTATTGTCATATCTGAATGTGAGGTGTCAAACTAATTATAATATATATTTATTGTGTAGCTCATACATTGCACTAAACATTTACAGAAAATTACAAAGGCAATTGTCTCCCACTTTTTCCTGTCAACGTTTCTTGCCTGATCTGCAGTGCTTGATGTTCTCAGGCCTTGTCTTAGTGCTGTCACAAATATGTCACTCTGAGCACGCTAATTTCTGTAAAATGGTCACTGTCTCCTGCGGCTGATTAGACCAGGTCCTTGTTTGGACGTTCTGTCTTCAAGAAGGGGCTGACTCATCACAGCTTGCTGCCTGGATGGCTCTCGACACCCAAATGTGAACGTAAATGTAATTTATGAACATATTCCCCCCCCTGACTCCCATTGGGACAGTAGTGGGATATGTTTGATATGTTCTTCAGTGCTGAGAACATTGTGCTTCCCCTTACAAACATTACTATGACGCACATTTGATGCTTTGCAAAGAAGACGAAAGAAGAAATGGAAGGAGTCTCATTGCTGACAAATCATGAGAGAGAATCCGTGGAGGCTATGTCACCAGCGAACGATGTCGGGATCCTGGCTGTTGCACATCACCCATACCCCGAAGAGGGTATCCTGCCTGCTGGTAGAGATTCAGTCGCAGTCCTGTCCCCTGCTGGGATACTTATACACTCTGTGTGTGTAAGAAAGAGAGCTGGGCTTACTGCTATGCAGGGGGGGAATCTGACTGCAAAAAAAAACCTGACACTGGGCTTGTTTTTTTTTTTGCTCATTGGAATTGTTCAGTGTGATGGCGCTGAAGTGCACTGCTGCAAATAGGCTTTGGTACATTTATTGAATTTAAGATCGATGTTATCGTCCTCACACACCTCTTTGGAAATGCATTTTTCTTTCTGCAGTCCCTTTATGAGGATGTAACTGAGTCCCCATGCTAGCGTTTTTAATATATGCAGGTTTCAAACACAATGTGCTGGGATTACAGTGATTTCACTAATAAATGCAATCACAGGTCCCCTACTATGACTACGTACACTCATTATAAGGGTAGTACACTGTTTCAAGGTCTTTAATCCACTGTATTGGACCAGTTTTCTCCAGTGGCCCAAGTGTATTTCATCGTCAACTACCGTTTGAAGCAGCTTTGCCTGTCTTGTTTTGCGGATGAAACCAAAGAAGTATAAAATATCTCAGATCAGGGACCCCAATCATATGTTTATATACACTTTTCTATATAATAACATCCATCCATATCTATAGCACTTCTCAATTCTGTGACAAGGAACAGTTCTTTGAAAACACACACATATTGCCTTGGATATTACCTTCAACTTTCCTCTGCATCCCTCCAGAGCCATCTTTGAGGTTCAGGAGAGCTCTAGGTACTGTAGCCATCACAGGTCAGACTAAGACAGGTCAGACTAATGTGTGTAAATTAGCCTCTTTGAACAATGCTTTGACCAAATGGACTTACAGTATGTATTTGATTATCAAACAGTGCACCAAACAAATGAATATTACATAGCACAATAATTATTGGTTTGTACTTTGCATGTAAGACATTCTCATAATCTGAAAGGTAACCAGCTTCCACAGGTAAGGCTCATTTGCAGCTGTTTAGTTACACACAAAAAGGGAATAATAACGACCGTCAGTGATTACAGTGAAAGAGATGTTCTGGATAAATGTCATTTTAATATTACTCATTTAGTTTTGTATAGGTTTTACTTTTAATTACATAAATATAAAAGTACAATCATTGGTAAAAATGTGCAACTTGCAACCAGACTTAATTTGCATACATTAACTCAATGGTACGCCACGATGCAGGCAACCGGAGACAAGGGGGACTCTGAGGTCTATGGCGTTGATGTTTTTGAAAATAGGGTCAACATAAAAAGTGGATCCCATACTTCTTTAGCAGCTATTTAATAAGATGCAGTCTGCATACTGCCCCTCATTGAAATGGTGTTATTGTATTTCTAATAAAAGACCATCTGAGCCTTTCTGAATGGGATGGGCCAACCACAGCTTGGTCCATGTTCTGGGCCTTTGGTAAACAAGCACAGGATCAATGCTAACGATGTTACTGCTGTCAGACTGAGCAACCAATCAAGGTGGCAACACATCCTCCTACGGGTGTTCAGTCCCTTAGCCGTGTGCTGATTACTGGCTCACGCAAAATTCTACAACTAAAGCACACGCAAACAGAATTCAACTAAATCAACTCACACAAACAGTGCTAAAGGTCGGATAATGCACCAGCTGGTGTCTCGTCAAAATAAATTACGTTGGTGCACGTGTTATCAAGTGTGTACACATTAATGATCAATCATTCTCCTAATCTTTTCTGACAAAGAAATGTCATGTTAATATCTTATATCTATGTGAAAGAACCATTCATTTTTAATTTGCCTCCAAAACGGTTCTGTTCAGGGTTTCTTTCAGGGCTCTCAGTGGGTCTTGGTTCAATGTAATGGGGACCAGTAAGACAGCCAGAGCCCTCCCTCTCAGGCCTCATGGAGCTCACCCTCATCCAATGCAGCATTGTCCTTTTAACAACAACCAGCAAATTAAAAAAAACGTCTTAAAATCTAAGACCTCTTATCTTTGAACAACGGAGTACTAGTGATTATGACTATCGTTAAACAAGGGTTCTCACAAAATAACCTCCTTGGTTGCAGACTTTTACAGCATTTCTGACATATATATAATATGGCCACCTATGTAATATAGGCCTACATCTGTTCAATTTAATGCCACGCTGATCCAAGCTTGTTATGTTCACCCTGTGATATTACAGTACTGTATGTACAAATAGCGTAGGCTAGACAGCATCTGTTTCATAAATACATAAACTACAGGTCTGGCTTTCATTTCTGCTGATAATAACATGAGAGAACTGAATGCCATTAAATGAGGTCCCATTTTCGAAGGATTAGTGTTGATAAGAAACAATTTAGTATACTGCATTTCCCCAGACCTCTCTCTGGTCTCCATTAGAGAAGATAAAGAGGACGTCAGAACCATTCAAATCCATTGTAATCAATGGAGATCATTTTTTGCAAAATGCAAAAGGATTGTATTATACAATACACAAGATCTACACACTATATAATTTTGATTAAGTGTTTTCTTTTAATATAATATGCAAGGACAAATAAGGCAATTTATTTCAAGCCATGCATGCATAATTGAGCAAGCTTTACTCTATAAAGATTATGTTATTATTTTTATTTATTTTTAAAAAGCCTGATGACTTATGGTTGACTGGATAACGTTTCTTATCAAATGACTTCAGGAAGGCTCACTCATTAAGGGATGTATTTCAATTTAGTATTGCAATGCACAATCCATTTACATCCAACATGACCCCCACAATTAGTCCTTACGTCCTCACATACACACACACACACACACACACACACACACACACACACACACACACACACAATGCTTCTATTCAAGAAGAGATAATTGAAGATATAAATAGCCTAGAGCCTACATGAACTAATAATACATGTTAGGCACTCATAAAGGCCGATGCATATAGCACAAGAGGGAAATTCGACTTGCACCAAAATGCACCGGAACACCATTTCTCTTTGATGCTGTATTTACAGTAAGGAGGGACTACGAGTGAATTTAAAGGACTTTGTCATTTGCTACATTATGCTTATAGTCCCAGCTCACATTTTCAAACATTGAGACTACACTTTTTTACCTCATTGTACAGGTAGCTACTTCAAATTTGACAAAATGTATGTTTTTTTTTTTCATGCTGCTATTCTAGAAATATGGGTGGTGTGTACAATTTAGAAAGATAAACCGGCGAAAAGCAAAATGGAACAGCTAAATACATTCATATCCAAACATCCTTTGTACAGTTGGCACGCTAACATGCCATTTTGCCTTTGCTCTGAATATTTGAAAGCTTTAGAAAAATATACTTTAAAGTCCTCTGTTTTATTTACACCTATAGGCTATCTTGTATTATGGCTTCACCATAATGGCATGCGGGAAACTAAGACAAGCCTGAAGTTTCAACTACCTGAGTCATTTGCTCTATTTATTTTTTAGGCTGGGGAGCAATGGAAATATTCAGATCTAGGCGAAAAAGCCCTGGAAAACAACAAAGGATCTAATTCAAATTCACGCCCTATAATGTTGCGCTTTTTAGGACGTTCCAGCGCTATTTACAGTGATGCATGTTTATTATACACAGTGTGAGGGCTGATGAGTGTGAAGAGATAAGCAAAGAGCACTGGAATGAGGAAGCAAGAAGGTATGGTGCAGTGTGTGTGAGTCGAATGCAGATAGGCCAGAGCCATAGGAAGGCGTGGGTGGAGTAGAGAGATAGCCGCTAACGATGCAGGCTGGGGAGAGAGAACCTCTTGACCGAGGCAGGGCTGTGGATTCGGAGACAGCCAGGAGGGGTGGGGATGGGGGCTCTCATTCTAAATCTCTGTATTCTCTAAACATGTGCATGCCTGAAGGAACTATGTCTCCATCTCTGACTCCCTCTCTTCCTCCGTCTCTCTGTGGGATTTTCTATCAAAGTCTTCTGTTCCCCGTTTAAAAAGTATCCAACACTGTCTGGCTACCTTCTAGTCACTGGTGCTGGAGGAGAGCGCTAGCAGCAACAACAAGGTTATTGATTGCACAGTATGATCGGGGTTAGAACTACATCCACCACAAACATTCTTCATCCATTAAACCATGCCTACACAGGACTCAAATCAAGTGGAGGAATCACCTCTGCAGTCTGCAGGATCATGCCCTGTTTAACTATGCGTGCCACAACGATTATACTCCCCGGTAACAAACACTGTGCGAACCTCTACTGAAGAGAATCAATGCCAATGAGAGAATATTCAAACATGGAAGTCTAGGAGAAACATTCCTTTCCTCCTTAGAGTTTTAAATTGACTGCACTACTCCTAGCCTGCTTCATTTAACATAATGGGCCTGCACGAAAAACCATCTGCACCTCCTCCTCCATTGCTTCACTTATCTTATCTTCACAGATAAGAAATAAGATGTCACTGTCTCTAGCACAGCCGACTCCCGTGCTGCGAAAGAGCCAGAGACTGCAATAAAACGCCTGGTCTTATGATAAGACCGTTCCCCACTGTCTCCCCCAGAATACACCACCTGAGGTTACAGTTTGACCACAGTCAAGAAACAAAAGTGTTCTGCACACTGCATACAAAGGTTGTAACTTTTGTTACTACAAGATGGGGAAATGTAATGCATAGTTAAACATGGTATGTGCTATACTATCCAGTTGTAATTGTATGTTGTGTTGAAATCTACTTTTTCAACTCGCCTCACACATTCAAATAAATGCGGGAGGCTTAAAAGCAATATAACAATCCCATGGAGGGCCCCCATTACAGTACATCATTGCAGTCAGAGAAAATTGATATTATTCAAATGCGGCTGACTAATTCATCTGCAGAATGCAACCGATTAGTATCAGTGCGTTGTTTTTAATAGGATAAAAATGCAAAATGTTGGACTGCAGCAGTCCCTGCTTTAATATCATCACATTCTTGCCTTAGATGTTGAATTGGCTGCACTTGTGTAGGTAGGTAGCAGTTTGCGGTCTCGGCAAGCTATCGTTAATTTTTCATCGATCATCATAGGCTCTTGGTTTCTAGTATCTGGACAAATCATGCACCTCATGCACCACCGCTGTTTTTGTCCGTTTTAAGGTGGATCCACCTCAGCCAGGTGAAGCACTGTTATGGCCTCAACATATGTCCCTTTCTCCCCCACAGGTGACTACCTGGAGTTACTTGTCTCAGCCAGACGGTTGTTCATGATGCCCAGGGCGCCCACCCCTCCAGAGAATCCGTTGTGGCGGGAGCCCCCACACACTGTCCTGGGGTATCCGTTGGCCGACTCGGACAGCTGCTTCTGCATGATGGCCAGGGACACCTTGTTGGATGCCGTCAGGTCTTTCATGGAGATCATCTCCCCGGAGAGCCTGCGGCCCTCGGTGTCGCTGTCATAGGGCCCGTCGGGGGCGGGCGAGCGGCCGAAGCGGCCTTTGCGGCTCCGGGAGCCCGGCCGGATGGCGTTGCGTCGGCCCAGGAAGGCCTGAGCCTTGTTGCATCGCTGGCAGCACAGGCAGCTCATCCTCTCCAGCATCCAGTTGAGCACCTGCTTGATGACGATGGAGATGACGTTGAAGAGCGAGTAGATGCAGCACACCCCCATGAGCATGAACAGGAAGTTGGCCACGCGGTACAGGCCCTGGTACTCGTAGTCCGCCCCCTGGCTGCTCACCAGGTCCCCGAAGCCGATGGTGCTGAACGTGACGAAGCAGAAGTAGAGGGAGTCCAGGTAGGCCCAGCCCTCCACGGGAGAGTACATGGCCGAGGCGCAGCAGGAGATGGTGATGGCCGACAGGCCCAGGATCAGCATGACGTGGTAGACGGAGGGCCTCCAGCCCGTAATGGTGTAGGCGGAGAAGTCGTGCTGGATGCCCGGCGGTAGCAGCCCGCTGTTCCTGATGCGCCGCTCCCGCACCGCCTTCATCACCACGGCCAGCAGGGTGATTATGCGCTCCAGGAAGAGGTTGAAGAAGAGGATGGTGGCGGCGCAGCCCAGCAGGCCATAGAAGATCAAAAAAACCTTCCCTGCCACCGTTACAGGGGTGGTCATCCCAAATCCTGTGGACACAGAGAGAAATGTAGAGTTAGAGAGAAATAGAGAGACAGCGAAAGAGAGAGTTAAAAAGAAAGATAACGAGAGATAGAGAGCCACAGAAAAAATGAGAGGGAGAAAGAAAGAGAGAGAGAGAAAGATAGAGAGAGAAAGATAGAGAGAGAAAGATAGAGAGAGAGAGAGAGAGAGAGAGAGAGAGAGAGAGAGAGAAACAGAGAGGGGAAATTAAGGGATTTCAGCCCATAGCACTTAACGGTGTAAGTGGTTCAAACACTCAAGTCAAAAACCGTATGCACTATTGGAATTTGTTATTAAATTTGAAGTGGGAAATGTAATCTGTCTGACAGGAGAGAAAAAAAGGTGATTACCTAGACCGACATAAGAAGTTAGGGTCACACTTTCGAAGGAGGATTTCACTTATAATTTTATAAGCTTGTTACTTATTAAGCGCAATTGATCAAAAATCCCTGCTGTAGATGCATAATTTTGGCTGCCGTCGCCTTCCCTGTCAATTAGAGTAAGTGAGAGCGCTGAGCAAGCCACAGTGAGAGGTGAGGCGAGAGGAGGATTAAACAGTTGTGAATTTCTACTGCAGGCATGAAGAGGAACACAAGCACTTTCTGTCTGAGGAGGTGTCAGAGGTGAGAGGCTTACTCCGCAGAACACCTGGTGAGAGTGCAGGCTGACTGATGATGAGTCACGTCAAGACACTGAAGGTGTATACTGTAGTCTACGGGACGTCCTCGCCTCACCGCTTCCTCTCCATCGCAAACATGCAATAAGTCATTTACATGTGAAGGTAGGTACATGTGCACAAGCAGCACATGTGAGCATGACTGTTCCATGCGCAGGAACACTCACACACACACACGACCATGTTATGCTGTCCTTGCGGACCAGTTTTTACAGTTCAGTTTCAGTAATGTGTACGAGAAGAGAGTTTTTAGTTTTTTTTTCTCTTTTTTTATGGGACACAATGCTTGTCTGCATCAAGTTTAATCATTTATTTCGTTCATTCCATGGTCTTCCTTTCCTTTCCTTCCTTTCAGCAGCGTTAGGCTTATTCTTTATGTTTCCATAACTAGCCTTTCATTTTCCCATAATAAATGATACCTATTACTAGAGAATGCTT
This sequence comes from Galaxias brevipinnis, assembly GCA_036023535.2. Taxonomy (NCBI): domain Eukaryota; kingdom Metazoa; phylum Chordata; class Actinopteri; order Galaxiiformes; family Galaxiidae; genus Galaxias; species Galaxias brevipinnis. The sequence continues at coordinate 11,304 of JAVQIZ010189855.1, forward strand.
GCCTGACACAAAATGGCTCTTTTGACCTTATCTCTCAAATTGAAAATTGCTCTCATGGTTGCTTTTAGTTGGCATGCTGGGCTCAGTTGATTATTATGGATTGTTATGGCCACAGTGGGGGCGCAGGCACACACACTGACCCAGTGTGCCAGGCCTGTAATGATGCCAGTAGGAGTCCATGACACAGCAGATCAGAGTCTTCCTAGGTTAGGTTGGGGAGCAGATGACAGGGCATCGGGAGGTGGGAAGAGGCGCTACCCAAACAAGTCCTTCAATGAAAGCATATCTTAGTGTTTCATTGTTAATTAATTAGCCACCTTCGCTCCCCTTAGTCCCCTGGCCAGGCGGGGGCACAGGGAGGGCAGATTAAATTGTCTTGTCTGCTCGGAGAGATGGCTCTACGTACAATCTCTCATTACAAACTAAAGTACCTCAGAGAGGAGAAGGCACCAAGCATCGATTCAGTGTGGCGTTGCAGAACCATTACTCCAGACCACAGTGTCAGGATGCATTAGGAACAAACAGGACAGTAATGAAAAGTAAAGGAGAAACGGGCACAAATCAACAACAACTGCTCGACGTGACTACTCTCAGACACTGCGTGGGAGCCACTCAGTCCCTTCCCCTGTAGACTATGTGACCCCCTCCAAATTATAAAGATTTAGACTAGGCTCAAATCGTCCCTGGCGACTGACCGGACAGTTGACCTCATTGAAGCCAGTCTATCTCCCCATTCCCTGAATGAATCATTACTTGAGCAAAACTTGATAAGGCAGGAAATCATATCTTCACTAATTCAATTCTATCATTGCTGTTGGAGAACTCTTATTCATTCCTATCGAAAGCATGCTCGAGCTTTGTATAAATTATATTACGGTCTAATGCATAATGATTGTCGCATGCATAATTACACCCTTGGGATTCAACAAGAAGAAAAGAAATCTAAATGTTTCAAATATTATCCATTATAATTCCTTTGAGGATTAAAGTACGTGCGGGAGTAAAATGTGCAGTGCTTGTTTTTTTAGGTGTTTTGGACAAAGGAACACATCAGGGAGTGGTTCAGAAAAAAAGAGAGTAGTATTTTTGTGTTGATAAATACCGTAGTACGTTTGCAACAAAATCAGCTTTAATTGACCATGGGGCTGATTAAACAGTGAGTAGAATGGCACAGTTGAGACAGAGTGGCTCTCATTGTGGCCCAATTACAAACAAGTGCAGCTCATAGGTACACTAGATCACCCAGATCCCTGGACAGCCAGCCAGAGCTAGTCTCCAATGGTTCAGGTTTCTGTTTGACCAAAAAGCTTGCCACCGTAAACAGCCCATCTCACAGGTCATCTCAAGTTATTATGGGGCATGGTTATATAAAGCATTGCCCTTCATGCAAGTGTTTTGAGCAAATTTGGCAAATGCAGGGTGTAGGAGTTTGCTGGACCAACATCCCACTGAATACCGAATACAATTACTGCAACTTTATTCAATTTCAAAAGGGGACATTTTCAACAGCGTCCCCGATTCACTGAATTATATTATTTCACAAAACAATAAGCCAGATGATCAACTTGCATTCATCCAAATCCTCCTACAAATCGTGGTTAATACAGACTACATCAGACCCATTTCCAAAGATACATGCATTTTGTTCAGCATCCCAAATGGTGACTCCTATTAGAGGTGAACAGACTCTTGACCTTGTCCCCCTGTCTGCATAGTGAATGATGATGGAAACAAGTGCAGCATTACGCCATTATTCTAACTGTACACAGTGATGACTGCAGAGAACAGAGCACACTGGAGTCACACATCAAAAGACACTAGATTATGAAAAGGGCACTTCTTGGTCAACAATGAGGTAAGGCAAAACCACATGATCAATTCTGTTCTAGATGACCGTTTAAAAGTAAGTGTGTCCAAACAGAGTTTACTAAAGCTTGCTCTTACTTTGAGTGAGGCTGGACTCAGATGGGTACAAAACTCACAAGCATTAACAAAAACAGACACTGAAGTAAGCTACACAACACTGCAGCGTGTCCTGTTCATTCATCACACACTAACACACACTAACACACACCCACACACACACACAAATGTACACACACTGAATGCCTCCAGAACATCCGACACCATCATAAAAGAGTATTACAAACTTGGGGTGCTAGCTGTTTGGTGGTTGCATCCAATGAATACTTTTCTTACAAAAGCATCTCTTCGTTTTGACATGAATCCGGCTATCGTATCAGACCAGGCGAGAGCTCTTGGAGTGGGTGGGAATGGGATCATTGTGACCTAACAAATTGTGCAGCCACGGACATCGCCATGCAGGCTCCATTGCTCTGACGACATTGTTTCTGTGACGAACAGGAAATCATTAGTCATGGGGCTGCATCTTGGCGGGAGTGCACAGGGAGCGGCAGCATGGCCAGCCCCTCAGATATCCTCCCTGCACCATCTGCTGAGAAGCCATCATCAGGATTACTGGGAGACGTGATGATAATAATAGGCACATTCTCATGGTAAACAATGCCTTGTATTTGACAGTTTACATAATCTTACACAGATACATCTCCATATCCAGACAATATGCTGTAGGGCTCTGCCCTGCATGTTGCCAATACAGAGATTTTGTTTGGCTATATTTTCCTCCACTGGATGTTCACATTCTGTGCAAACTTCTTGCTTTTTATTTGGCCCTTTGAAAAGTTATTGCAACTCAGGTCCAGGAGTGCAATCTCAACAATGAGCATGCATTTCAGTATTACCCTGGAGCCCAGTGGTGTTTGCAGTTCTCCCACACAGACAAGTAGGCTTCATGCTAATACTATTTGTTACGCGTGTCACTGCATAAAATAAATACTGTGATTATGCTGCAAATTTAGTGCACTGCAATCACAAAGACATAGTTAACTGTGACAAGGTGACTATAATCCATCAGGAATCTGTAGAAAATGTATATATGCTGGTCAATTCGTGCATAGATTGACAATAAAATCACTGGTAAACGTGAAACGTGAAACGTGAAAGCAACGATGAGGTCCACATCAAAGATAATAGGTAGAAAATTATTTAAATATTTCTCTCGTTTCTTGGTGAAGGGGATCCAACAAAAATGAAATATGCCCACTGATGAACACACACACACACACACACACACACACACACACACACACAGACACACACACACACACAAACACAGAGCCAGAATAATGTCACGTGTCTTAAAAACTGTATTGTTTTGACTTCCCCAACATTACATTCCCAGCTCCTGGATCCTCTGCTGTTCATTCTATTCTCAGGGTCTCATGCATTTAATTCAGTGGGAAAGAGCCAAGTTCCAAACAGTAGCCATCAATATCACTGGATTCACTGCCATCCTTCATATTGATCCATAGCCTAGGACTGTGTTGTCTTTGAATCCATACCAGCATATTTTATTATTTCTTTTCCACACTTCATGGCCATTATCAATATTTTCATTCTATTTTTCTTCAGGAGGTTAAAGAACGTAAAATAATAAAAACGGTTACAGTTTTCTGGATGCAAAAGTAGTGTTATATTGTGTTTAATGCTGTAGCACACCTGACATGCTTTACACAATCAGATCCAACCAAGCCCATCACTTTCTCTAGTGCAAACAATACAAGCCCTGAATCACCTCTTCTTAAATACAGGTGACTTGGCTGGTTCCCATTTGTCACCGGTCAGTCTGATAGCCACTCAAAGCTATGTCCTTGCATTTTCGGTCAGTGTTGAGTGTATGCACAGCTCTTGTTTGACTAAAAGCCCAAGCTTCATATCAGCCCTTGACTTCATTATTCTCTAATGCAAACACACCTGCCCAGGGAGGAGCATGTGAGGCTTTGACGATGGTGGCCAGATCAGTATGAAACGAGTGACGTCCCTCAACAACAATGCTGCTGAGGCACACGGCATGATGATAGCCAGCAGATATGGTATAGGCCATTTTCAAAGACTATGGAACCAACTCGAATGTTTTGACCTGTTTGTTGGGCTGATATTATAGTCCTTACCTACAGGGAATGATACAGTATTCCAATGTAAATATATACACATAAAAATATAAAAAAGATCATAAACAGATCTGGACATTGTGCATTATCGTGGGGGGGGGGGGGGGGGGG
>JAVQIZ010189857.1:0-17331 GCA_036023535.2 Galaxias brevipinnis
TTTCATCCAAAGCGACTACAAGTCAGGTCGATAAAATAAGTGCATGCCTGACCTAATCACCTAGATAAGTGCTAAGCAAATGCTATATTAAACATCAGGATACAAAACAGAACCATCACCCACCTACTACTACTACTACTTTACTACTACTACTACTACTTTACTACTACTACTACTGCTTCTAGGGTATACTGCTAAACAGGAAGTGAGACATACCGTGTTCTTTCCACCTGACCACTGTCCAAAGTGTTCCATTTCTTCCACTATGTGGTTGCAGCCGACGTCAGTGAACATGGGGAACCAATAAACATCCGGACAGGGCTGGGAAAGGGAACGACACACTGGGATTACACTCCTAACATCCGTCAACAGAGATTAAGCTCGCAATTTCAATCACATTCACTCAAGTTTAGTAAGCGAAACATTTTGGTCTTGGTTTATTTCATGAATGTTCATGCTGATTCATGGTCAGTGTAATGGATGGCCAACCAAGTAGACGTTAGTTAAATTCAACTTTATGATGCTGATTTCAAATGATTTAACAACACTCTGAACTCACAGTTTCAATAAGCTTGTCCGTCATTATCCGAGAGTAGTTCTCATGAATGTAACGTTCCTCCCAGTCCTAAAGAAAATCAGACAAATACAATATATTATTTAACTTACTTAAACAATCAGACATATACAATATATTATTTAGTATACTTAAACAATCAGACATATACAATATATTATTTACTATACTTAAATACACATTAAGATTGGAAAGAAAATTCAGTTAAACTCAAAAATAGATGAACAATTTCCTGCTATATAGTTCTAGCCTATCTGGTAGGCCATATGGAACATTAAATCATCATATAAGGTGTCTTGTCACCACTGGGTTGTCAAAGATCTGCCACAGGTCGTTATGGAGGTGGTTCGTCTGAACATTGTCTGTCGACAGGATCCTTCCAAAGGTGTGTAGGTTTGTCACAAACATAAAGACCCCCTGCCAAAAATTCAAAAGGAAGGGGAAACTATTGTCAACATAATCATTGTAAATTGTCTCTGATCTTTTATACTTGTATTAAAAATACTATTGTTACTAAATAGTAATACAGTACATTTAAAAATAACCAAACAAAGCCCATACCTGGTTTCGTAGGTTTTGACAGAACGCCATGTCGGGGTCCAAGGTGTCGGAGTTGAAGAGGTCGTTCTCGGAGAGCTCTGATTGGAGGAGTCCCGCCTTCACCAGGTAAACACGAGACACATAGGGGACATTCCACACTCCCCTAAAATCACACAAACATTTTAAACGAATGTTTCTGTTTGTGTGATGTTTTAATGGCTTTCTTTATGAAACTTAAAGGAAAAGGACACTGTTCTACGTACACCCGGCGTCCTTGTACAATATCCACGTAATCCTCGGACCTAGCGTAGTAACCATCAGCGCTGAGCGCGCCCCAGAAGTTGCTCCACAGTCGGCCGGGGCGTGTTATCATGGGTGCTATGACCGGCCTGGGGGGACAGTCCTTAATGTTAGAACTCTAAATCAAATGCACTGGCATACAGAAATCGTCCAGTCTTGTGCGTGCAAAGCAAAGCCATTAATTCAGGGAGAAATGTATTCTGTAATCTATTCCACTTACCTGTTCTGCTCAATGAGAATTTTGAGCGTGTCCTCGTTCTTTAGAACCACCTCCACGTCCACACTGAAGAAATACTCACAGTCTTTGTTTTGACGACATATATCACTATATCAAAAAAAAAAAAACATTCCAAATAAACGTTAATAATGCTCTGTCTTAAAAAATATATTCAACAATCGAATGCTGAAAATGGAAATGACAGACCATGGTCACGTCAGTTAAATTTGAAAAAACTCTAAGAATTGACTGACAGGCCCACGTTGCGTGAGACCACAGCATCCATCTTCTCCTCCGAACCGACCACTTTGACGCCCTGATAGAGTTCTCTGTTATCCTTAACAAAGGAGGAGACATGTGTATCATGGTGAGGCTCCTGTAAGGGGGAATAGTGAGATACAGTTAATGTTACTGGTTTAACTAGTGAGATACAGTTTATGTTACTGGTTTAACTAGTGAGATACAGTTTATGTTACTGGTTTAAATAGTGAGATACCGTTTATGTTACTGGTTTAAATAGTGAGATACAGTTTATGTTACTAGTGGCATGCCTCGCTCTCAACTTCTCCGTAGGATGGCATGCAACACTCTTCACCTTGCCGTAGGATTGAATGCTAAACTGCCTGCCCTACCAAAACCTAAAACTGTATGGCAGCAAAGAAAATGCATTTGTCTGGCCAAATTGGCTGCCGTGGTAACACTCAGACTGAGTGTTTTGTTTGATAGCTGTCGGCCCATTTGTTGTTCGGTCTGTGCTATTAATTGGCGACCAATTTGTGTAAAGCGCTTTGAGTATCTAATAAAGCGCTAAAAACTAAATAAAATGAATTATTAGTATTATTATTTGACAGGGTTTTCTCAATATAACGTTGACATAATATGAGTTATTTTCTAAGTTCCCCTGGTTATATGAAAAAGTGAGATAGGGGCTTTAGACTGTCACATTCCTGGCACCTCTGTACACAGAGACAAGTGAGCACATGTGTGGAGATGGAAACGTTTTGGAGAGTGAACCACCTCAGAACATCAAATGTCTTTTACCTTTTTTCAGTTTTTTTTTCTAAATCATAATCATTAGAGGTATCTGACAATACAATGGCATTCCAAAGTAATGAGAAATCTGTTAAGTAAATTTGTATTATTTTCCCATTTATACTAACAATAATTGTGGCACAAATAGATTTGAATTCCATACTAAGTTTTGATTTGCGCAGTTTCCAAAACAAACATTGATGACAGTTGAAGGTAATAACCCCCTCATTACCTGGTTGGAGATGAAGAGTTGGAGTCTGCTCTTGGGGTAGTTGAGTTTCAGTAAACGCTGGAAGAACATGGTGACAAAGGGAGTAGGCTGCTGTATAAAGACCCCCACGACCACGAGGGGATACTCACTCTCCTGTCGGCACAAGCACAGGCACGTTTTACTCATTAGAGTTAATGAAGTAGTATTAGTAGTAGTAGGGATAATTAACAATGAATAGTAACCTACATTATCCAGCTATTCTAAGTAGTGGTGAAAGATTTGCTGAGTAACACAGGTTAGCCAGGCTGCCTGTCTGCGCTGCGTGTGCTTCTTCAAAGGGCCTACTACAGACATTGTTTCTCAGCCGTTAGCTAAGAACAAACTGTACACAACTATGCTAAGACTAGGGAGTATTCTAATTGGAAGTTGAGTAAAGCACCATCTGCATTCTACTTCTATGTGAAAAGTGTTTGTTTTTACTACAACTCTCTTACGACTACACACTTAAAAACACATTCCAGGGGCTCCCCAACCCCCCATTTGTTTGAACTGCAACTGCACAGTGAAAAGGAAAGCTGAGCTATTCTCCCAGGTGGAATGAAGGGTATTTTCTCTAAGTACAACTGGGCATTCCTGTCACATTTTAGGACTCATCCTCAATAGATGGGTGCGCTACCAGTTAACACACAGGAAAAATAAATGCAAAATACAACACATTAAAAAAACAAATCAACAACACAAACAACGTATAAATTGACAAGCTGTAAATCAATTTTTTTTTCAATATTGAATATTCATAATTTTCTGTATGATAAGATGAACACCCAACACACCTTAAGTCCAGTGAGGGGGTTAAGGTCTTCATGACACACGGTGCAACCAGTCTCAAACGTCCACACTTTAGGGATGTAGTTGCCTAGGTAATTTATCTGGAGCTGTAAAGACAGCAGGGTTTAGTCAGTCTACAGGCTCCCTCCTGCCGATGTAAGGCGCTACATGCACAGCCACTATGGAGGTCAAACATTGACCCTTTAACACTTAGAGAACTGATCACAGCTAACCTGGAAGGGTTCTAGAAGGGCTATTTCTGCTCATGGCTTTGATATTTACATTTACTATTGTAAAATTTAATATTTTAAGCTAAATATACTGCAAGAAGTGACGATTAATTTAATCTAAAAAAACATGATTAAATGGTTGCGTAAGCTACCTTTGTGGGTCCATTTCCATGTACAATGACAGGCAATGTGTCATACAACACATTTCTGGCTCGCACACGACCCTCCTCAAACTTTAATACCACCTCATCTGAAAACAAACAGACACAAAACACACACAACAACGGTTAGCAGTTAGAAGTTCAGCATAAAGCATGTGGCCTTGAATTAAACTCCTCCAGAGTGTGCTACTGGCATCAATGGTTCCTGTTCATCCATCAGAGAGTAACGCCGTAGATCTAAACAACAGATGGCAATGGGAGTGACATCATCATTACGCTGCCTTTGAAGCCTGTAAATCAGTCCATTAACTTACAATTTAAGGTGAAATATGACTTTAAGTACATGGTTACTAATAGGAAAACCTGTTGCTGTGCTTGGTGGGTATCACTGGGATGAGACCATTTGATTACAAACAGCAAACAACCCCCCACAACACAGCTGCCCAAACTTTACACACCCAGTCCTGTTCTATCCAGAATGTCTGAGAGAAGCATGGAAAGGTCTGCCTCTTCCTTCTTTTTCCCCACTCTCTCTGTCCCATACTCACTCGCTCCCTTCCTCCCTACTTTTTTCTTTGCTGGTGTACGTGAGCTCAAGCACATCTCTCAATTCCCCTCGCAGTAAACTCATACATTCCTTACACAGCGTTAGCCAAACTAAGAGAAGAGTGAAAGATTTAGAAAAAGAGACTTCCTCAAAACAGTCTGGCCTAAGTCCCAAAAGACTTTAGATGAAGGGAGCCTGTTTTAATGTCCATCCATTAAATTCTCAAGTCACTCATAAACTTCTCTCACAGTTGGCCAATCATTATCAACAGGAAGTGAGAACCAGGCCTCTCATTGGCTTTGATGTCTTTATTCCTGATGGCAGCCACTTTTATTTTCCATGCAGAAAGGGGGTTGGGATGTGTTGCAGTAAAATGTGACTAATCTTTCTTCACATGGCACTGTCCTATCAATGTTACACAGTGATTTTCAAACAATACAAAGCAATTCACACAATACAAAACTATTGTTCTAACCATCGTCAATTATAATGATGTGCATCTGAGACCCACAAAGCGTTTGTAGATTGATGTCACTGTAAAAAATTGCTTAGCAGGGATCCCTCATTATAGAAAGATAATTTACATTGAAATACTTGATTATTGACAGTTTTAGCACTTTCATTCATGTATGAAGAAAATGTACTTACCAAGAGATCCATGCAGATTCTGAAAAATTCTACATTTGTTGTCCAATGTGATATTTATGGATTTCTGAAGGCAAAGAATGAAACAAAACAAATGTCAATAGAACCATTTAAAAAAAATTAAAGCTAAATGTTTTTTGCTTTTTTGTTGTTTGCTGTGGTACTTTTAATACTTCACCAGCAAGAATCTACATAGATTAGATACATAATCTATTAATTTAATACCCACAAACATATGTAATATAGTAGATATACCAATATTCATCCTATTGTAACATAAAATATATATCTCACTCTTTTCTCTGGGTTAATATAAATCTTGGTGAAGAATAGCTGATCACTCGCACTGTCCTCTTCTGACCAATCAGCAACCATCTCTTTGAGGTTAGGAATGTAGCCAATGAAACCTAGTGACAGAAATAAACCAGGAAAAAGAGAAACCTATTTCAACAGGGATGGCGAACACAGGATGGTAGTATAAGTGACCGATTCATGCAAAAAACATATTTCTATTTGGAAGTCTATACCACGGGCTTTCCTGCCTTGTGGTTTACATGTTATTTTAACATAACTGCTAACTCATAAAAAGCTGAAATTCTCAATGTAAACTCTCATAGGTGACTTTGCCATGTGATATTCAGCCCTGGCTCACCTTAAACTTTGTTTCTTTTAGTTAACAAGGTTTGTACCTACCTAGATGTAAACAAAATCAGAACATTTTCAAAAACCATTGCTCCTTAAAAAAATATACATTTTTGAACGGCAGCTGGAAGCTCAGACTACACTGAAACAAATATTATTTTGTTTAAATATAAGAAAAGGCTCTGATTATGGCCTTAAACCCCTCTTGCCTGTGTGACAGGAGCTAGCACATACTTAATCTCAAACTACAATCTCTACTCACTAACAGACGCCAACCGCATGGGTTAACTGAGGTCAATATTATGAGCTCTCACAGTTCTCCCTTGACCAAGCAGACATCTTTTAACAAGAGAGTGAGTTTAGCCCAAGATGCAATACAAAACAGTGGCAATCACGTTACACTTTCAAACAATAGTATTCTCTGAAATGAAAAGATATTGTTCCACTTCATTTATAAAATAAAAAATATATTCTCTTTTTATAATATACTGTACCAACTCCCAGAGACCAAAAAACCAATGGGCTGTGCCGACCTACCGAGATCCCAGACACTTTGTGGACAGTACCTACCCCCAGATCCCAGACACTGTGGACTGTACCTACCCCCAGATCCCAGATACTGTGGATGTACCTACCCCCAGATCCTAGACACTGTGGACTGTACCTACCCCCAGATCCCAGACACTGTGGACTGTACCTACCCCCAGATCCCAGAAACCTCCGTCCCTCTCTCACATGAGGGTGTTTGTCCTCCAGGTGCCTATCGGGCCAGATCAGTGTCTCAGAGGAAAACACCACCTTGTGTTTTGCCTGCTGAAACTTCTTCAAGAGTTCTCTGGGACCAGAGGCAAATACCACATCATAGCTGCGGAGAGCAGGGAGAGGAAAAATAGAAGATAACTTTACGTTAAGAGGTCTGAGGTTGACCAGCGTGAAACCAGCTGCAAAAAAAACTAAACAAAAAAAAAAACTACAAAGGCTACCCCAACTTGTGAAGGTTATAATTTGGGAAATTGCTTAGTGAAAGTAAGCAAAAAAACTTGAGAAAGCAAAAAAACTAAAAAATTTGATAGCGTGGCAAGAAATAAGAACAAAACTCTTTGCATTATGAGTTTACCTGTCAATAAAAAGAAGAATTCTATCCTCTTCTGTCATTTCCTCAAGAGCAGCTTTGAGGAGGCGCACTTTCTGTCCACCCCCTGGGGCAGACATATAGTCCCCACCTCTCCAGTCGTCCCCTTGACCAATAACCTTTCAATTCAAAGACAACACTTTTAAAATTACTTTTTCTAGTCATAGCAAAACAATAAATGTTTTTATTTTTTATAGATAGATTAGTTCGAAAGGTGTTTGTAATTTGTCTTGAACTATAAATGGTAGGAAGTTGGACTAGTAAATCCGTGCTTTGAAACAATTTCCCCTACCTTGACAGTGTAATTGAAATGCTTAGCCGACCTCATGAACCGCCTGAAGCCATCAGTCTCTTTAGTTGCAACAGTCACAACTAGAAGGTTACCTGGAATACGCAGTGTAACATACAGTATACAAATGAATACAGGTAGATAAAAGTTGCGAGGGGTATAGCTTTTTTTTTTAATCAAACAAGAATCTTTTGGTGTTATAAATTATACTATAGATCCTATATTTCATTTGGTCTTAAGTACATATATAACAGAACTCTTAAGGTAACTTTGGGCAGAATTAAGAGTAACACTTTCCCCTAAACCAATACCAACAAATTGTGTTAATGTGTATTTTATAACTTCGTATACTGACTTTGTATGCTGCTATAAGGGTATGTGAGCAATGACATGTATCTGCATGCCCATGTTTTTTTTTTTTAAAAAGACCAATGTCCGCCAAAATCATAACATGAAAATAGCTAAACAATTCGTTAAATGCACTAATTTACTGAAAAGAGGTATTGAAATTAAAAAAATCTTACGAAGTTACTGACAATGCACAGTATAAGCAATGTTTGAAGTTCAACCGTTTATATCAAGCTATAATGGCATGAATTCCGCGAGCCTGTTCAACGTCCATGTTTTCAGGCTATGAGAACTGGTCTGCCAGTAAGACACACTTTGTATGAGTTAAATTTGAACGTGTAGTGTTTTTGGCCGTGTAGTTGTGTACAGCGATAACTGCAGAACAGATCCCGTCCACGTCAGCGGCATGGAAGCCCCGAGAACAGCCGAGTGGTACGGGGGGAGTGTGAGCACGCTCCAGACGCAGGTTTAGCGTAAAGTCCGAAGTAAAAAACATCTTAAATGCATTTAGCAATCTAGCCATTCCGTTAATTACAGGATTGGATCTTTTAAATGCCCCACCACATGAACCAACCTAATAATAGGCGCTGACATGCTTACCTTCCTCTGATTTCCTCTGTGGCTCTTCAGAACGAGACAGTGGCAAAAACACAAGGAAAGAAATCCCAGAGAAAACAAACAACGCCAATGCTTTCATTTTAGTTCTAAAGATCTATGCCTTACAAGCGGTCCTCTATATCCGACAGACTGAGGGCCTGTGAATCCTGTTGGCTATCCCTCCCTACATATCCATAAAGTTTGCGCTAGTTTGCTGATGAGTGAAGGCTACCCCTCCCACTGAGTGTAACCGCCCCCCCCTCACCCCCACCCAACACCCCCCCCCCAACCAAAAATGTGGAAGTAGGAGTTTGGCTGTGGAATCGGCAATCCGGTCAAGATTATAATTTGAGCTATTCATTATTTGACATAAATTTTATGATAAAATTGGGGGGCCTATATAGCCTATAATAAAGTTACTATTTCGGCTAATAATATTATTGGTTTAGCCGGTTATTTATTTGACGATACACATGGTCCAAAATGTAGATACGAGTTTAGTATATTTTTGTAACGCATAAATAGGCAATGAACCTTTATTATGGTTACTTTGCAACAACAACCTCTGACAGACGCTGCATCTGTATGCCGTAAAATCTGTAACCAAGGTTACGACAAGTCTGGTTGCTTTCCCCCCACATTTTACGGTAGTTTGATAAACCCAGAAGTGACAACCAAAGTGGTTAACGCAACGCAACGGTGGTTGTTTGCAAACAACTGAAGATATGCGTATTTATCTCTAGCTGGCTAATATAGATGTATGAAAAGGACTTTGTAACTATTAACCAAAATTAATTCCATCTAAAATATAGAACATGGACTCTGCGACGCAAAAATGTGAGAAAAAAACTGCAAAGTTATACATGATTTGCATTGCTAGCCAGGCAGATGACGCTCGTTAGTAGTTAGCTTTCTAAATATTTAGCACATTTACAGCTAGCTTTAAGCTAACGTTAACTTTGTTTTCTTGTTTACTTTAGGCAGACCATTCATATGCCGCTGGCTAGCTAAATCAAATGCCAGCTAACAGGTTAAGCTAGACAGCTAACGTTTGACAACGTTAACCGTTAAAAATACACAAAAGTAATTGGCAAACCCATTCTGTGGTCACTCGATTCCATCACCAATTCAATTTGAATGCAGTGAATTTCCTTGTTAAAAAAAGTACCTTTCGAAATCTGAAAATGTGGCTTCAGCAAAGATTAAAGGGTCTCCCAGGCTTGCTTTCAAGTAGTTGGGCAAGAAGAATGTTGATAGGATTGCTTTTTTTCTTAATCTTCTACTGGTACCTTGGAGCAGACAGTGGTTTTAGACTTTTCAGTAGCTCAGGCAAGTCAGGTGGGGTGGCAGGACAGTGCCTACAGACTGAAATCCACAGGTGGAACTCTCTCGTTGAAAGAGGAGAGGGAATCTACAGCATGCCTCAAGAGAAAGTAGACTTGCCGTTTGTTTCAGGAAACGGACACATCTTGATGGACATTGACTCTAACAAGCTGTGGGTAGCCTCTTCGTCTCAGCCTGGCTCCGCTCCTGTTCACCAGACTGAGTTCTCCCCACTAGTGAGCGTCCGTCTCTCAGCACAGCGAGCTGAGGCCCAGGCCAACATGATGTGGTTTCGTAAAGGTTCAGTGCTTTCCGTTCGCTGTGTCCTACCGGCCACTTCCCAGTCATCCAGAGACTGCGTCACCATCCGGGAGGAGTTTATTGTGCACCGCAGCCGACCTAATGTCTATCTACAGAGGATCCATGTCAATAATCCCTCTGAAAGGACTGCCAGCATAGAGATCTCCTCAGAGACGTCCTCTTTTGGGAGTAAATTCTCAGCTGTTGTGGAGAAAATAGAGGACAAAGAAATTGTGCTTTCATCAGGTAGAGTGTCAGTAGATAAGAAGCACATTGTTCTGGTGCTGGTGGCCTCCAAGAAACTCAACAGCAGGGTCCAGGTCTCGCCAAAGTCAGAGTACAAAGACAACGTTCTGTCAGTTGTGTGGACTTCGGAGCCCATCGACTCCTCTAAAGTGGACGAGACCTTTACCAAGCTGAGAGAGGGCGCAAAGAGGGAACTTGGGGATCTACTGAGGTCCAATGTGGAGGATCTGGTTCAGGACCACCAGAAGGCCTGGGTGGACCTCTTCATCCCTGGTGAGACAAGACAATACAAACTAAAACATTGTATAATAATTGTAAATCTTTATTTGTATAGCTCTTTAGGTCTGACAGATATAAGGTGCTACAGCATTGATAAATGCAAATGATGCATGAAATAATTAAGAATACATTTACATTGTAAACAAAGAGAGAGCACTAGTAAGACAATTCCAACAACAAATGAAATTAATTGTACGGCAGTTATAATTTAGTAATTGCTGCTAAAAAGGTACATTAAGGTAATGTAATAATAAATGTGGTGTGTTCCATGTGTTTGACATCATTAGTAAAATACCTTTTTGTTTCTTGCAGGTGTTGAAATGAGGAAGATCACAGATTCCAACACTCCCTCTAGCAACACAGTGAACACCACTCTGTACTACATCATCTCCTCCTCTGTGGCTCCTCTGCTGGACCGTAGGCTGGCCCCCGAGGAGCGCGCCCGCCTGGAGTCCAGCCTCAACTACGCCGACCACTGCTTCAGCGGCCATGCCACCATGCACGCAGAGAACCTTTGGCCCGAGCGCATCAGCAGCGCCGCGCAGATCCTGCAGCTGGTCAACCTGTGGACCCTCACCCTTCAGAAGAGGGGCTGCAAAGTCCTTGTGGCGGCTGGAGCACACGGTGTCATGCAGGGGATGGTGCTTAGCTTCGGTGGCCTCCAGTTCACTGAGAACCACCTTCAGTTCCAGGCAGACCCTGACGTCCTCCACAACAGCTACTCACTGCGAGGGATCCACTACAACCAGGACCTGATCAACCTGGCCGTGCTGCTGGACGCGGAGGGGAAGCCCTTTCTCCACGTGTCCGTGAAGCCGCAGGAACAGCCGGTGCAGATCTACGCCTGTGAAGCCGGTTGTCTCAACGAGCCCGTGGAGCTGACCACAGAGGTCAAAGGGCACATATTCCCGGTGATGGTGACACAGCCGATCACGCCCCTGCTTTACATATCCACGGATCTGCGTCACCTGCAGGACCTCCGGCACACACTGCACGTCAAGGCCATCCTGGCTCACGAGGACCACATGGCCAACCGGTATCCAGGGCTTCCCTTTCTGTTCTGGTTCAGTGTGGCCTCGCTCATCACTCTCTTCCACCTCTTCCTCTTCAAGCTTATTTATAATGAGTACTGCGGCCCAGGGGCCAAACCTCTCTTCAGGAGTAAGGTATAGCCACACACCCACACACACACACACACGCAAAAATGCTTTGAACTGGACGGGAAATGAAAACTGCAACGTGATGTTCGTTGCTTCCTTTCCAACTTTTTTGCGTGTTGGTGAAGATTTTTCCCTCTGTCAATCACTCTCTGGTGTGTTGATTTCTGTTCGTCTGCTTTCTCAGTACGGGAACACTTTCTATGTGTGGATTGTACTTTTTCATCTCAAACTCAATTCAGTGACCGTCTTTTTCTATGTGTGCAAGTAATTGATAAGGAATATATTTGAATACGAGTTCACTAGTCAGCAAAGAAGGCACAATCTATCTCTTACAACGTCACTGATCACTTCAAGAATTGGGTGTGTATTGAATGGAGAGATTGATCCTATGTGTGATTGAAAGCACCAGTGTAAGTCTTTACTGGAGGTTAACAGCACTAAGGAGGTTGTTCCTGTTGATACGCACTAGGCCTAGGCCTGCTAATAGAACACACATTGCACAGTGGCACAAAAAGGTCAACTGCAAATTAGTGATTGATTTAATCTTAGCAAAATCCATAAACAAATGTCACATTTATCTTTCAGACGGTAGTCTTACTGGTGCCTTCAAACACAGTGTCGCACCCACCTGTGGCGCAAGTTTTTCCTGTCTGCATTCATTTTGAGTGGCTTCACTGAACGTTTTCACCACCTTCAGACATAATTGGGGAAACATCGTATAAAGAAATTTAATTTAAATTGACTTGAGATAAATTGGTTTTAAGTTATTATTAAAAAAAAGCTATTCTAAACCTAAATTTGAATAGAACACTTACAGCGGGTGGTGATAACTTCAGGCTTCATTGCAAAACAGGATCTTTAGTGATATTCAGGACACTGAAGAGGAATAAGTCTGTCTGCTGTGAATTATATATTTTTTGTTTGTGCTCACACAAAGAAAAAGTATGGTTCTTTTTGCCTTCCTCTGTTTTTGATTGTTTTATCACAATTATTTCATTGATTCACCCTTGATTAAATTTAGTGAAATCTACAGGATAACTTTGTCTCATTAATACTACCCTATGAAAGCTTACTGTTACATATGTAGCCAATTGAGCCTTCACCTTGCTTATGCACTGTCGGCTATATTATATGTGGTAAGTTATATTTTTCAGTGTTAAAGGGTTTGATTTATTTATGTTTAAGCACCAAGTCACGCATTCCTGCTGGGTGAAATTATTCTCTACTCCCTGTTTGAACCCCTCCCCCTCTGACTTCATCAGGTGACCAAGACAAACGAGGAAAGCACTCCTTAAGGTGGCGGCCCTGACACCACGGGCAGAATACGTTTTCTGGAGTGCTCATATAAAAACAATTATCAAAACCTAGTGAGAAGGATTGGTGATTCAGTGATTTGTTTACTTGATAGCTGCCTGTTGAACAGTGAATGTGCGGCACCAGATGAGATTATCGTGTGTTCCCTTTCATATAGAGAGCTTTGCCTGTTAGTGCTCACGCTTGTTTTGTTAATTTTGACAGGATGACCTTGCAGGTTGAAGGATTACAGGTTGAGTCATCTTGGGCAAACAGATACCTATGCATCCTGTCATGGCCAACGTGGAGATCTACCATGTACTAATGGGACCACATGTTCCCCAATGATAGCCCGTCCTTTATTTTAGTTTGGACTCACATTTGCTATGAACAGACAAGCGTTTGTTTATTGAAAGCGGTACCACATGAAATTATACAAAATAGCACATTAAATCGTTTTCCCCAACAACGAAAATGAGTAAAGAAATGCCTTTAGGGTTTTACCTATGGTCAGGTATCAGATACCACATCTCTGATCACAGTTATATAACATAACATAACAATAGTCCAACTTTGTCAAAACTCTGATTAACCATACTGTATATCCGATTTGTGGGTACTATCTTTATTTTTTACAGCTTTTCTTGTCGGTTTGTAGGGAGTGCACTACAGGGTTATTGGCACCCTCATATAATGTCTATGCACAGCAATATCATTTGTGTCAGCCCCGACGTCTGTCAAACTACAGGCGCGTTGTTAGATGATAGAGCCATTTTGTGTGTGCAGACCTTCCTGGGAACTCGGGAAGTGTTGACTGGACAGATTTCTGACGCGAAGACGCAACCAGCTTCTGTATTCTCTAACTGGGATCCTTGCTTGTGCACTTTGCTTGTGAGACTGAGAGCTAAATATAGCTACAGGCATATTATGATGAGAATATACTTCAATTATCCTTCAAGTTGTTTATAATAAGAATGTATAGGGAACTAAGTAATTGTAACACATGTTTTTGAGAAGGCATTTACATTTTTTTCTTTCATTTATGTTTTGAATTTTGAGGTCAAGATTAGACTAGTGAACAAAACAGCAATTTTTGCTCATCTTTATTAAGCGTGCCAATTATCCTGGAGTGCACTTTACTAAGTATCCCTAATTCAAGCAAGAAACTCCGGAATAAATTAGAAATCTTCCATTATTGCATATTCAAAAACGTAGGGTATTTCTGAAAATGCTTTAAGCTAGGTTTTGAAACTTGATTTTCTTTCCAATTTCCAATCGTGGTAAATGTTTCCGCTTCTCGGTATTTAAAGGGCTTCTTCCTGTAATTGTTCTGAAGTTTGAAACTTTCTGAGTGTGCCTTAATACGTACATTTATTTAACTGATTTCACAGTTTGATTAGATTGTACTTGATATTGTGTGATCATGTAAACACTGGAAGAAAATAAAAAGTTGTGACTTGATTTAAAAGAACATAATTTCATAACTTAATTGAATTATGATGTAAATATTTTTTTATTAAAATGCTCTTTTAGTTAAGTACCAGTTTAATACTTGATTTTTGATTTCAAATTTTTTTTCTGCAATAAACAACACATTAACTACTTCATACACATTTTGTAACATAAACACGGGCTGATATGCACATAAAAACATGATAAGGTAAAAGGTTTTACTTAACTAAAATATGGGATATAACTTCTATTTGAAGTTATCTGTTATGCCTATTGTTTCATTAACATGGTCTCAGCTGGTGTATTGAACAATTTCAAAGACTCATTAGCGGCTAAATATCTGGGATCCAGGCATACATTTGTATAACATAATGGTCTGTTTCGATATTTAGATGCCAAAAATGTGACTAGGCCTATATCAATTCAACTGAAAAGTGTTACAGATTTAGGCTACAGGCAAGAGATGAAAACAGTTCTTTCGCTACACCGTTCTTTGAAAAATTAATGAATTTGCTCACTTTCTGTTGCATTAAGTTACAACTAGCAAAGTAATTAGCATGAAGAAAATGCACGAATATGAATTGATTGACACATTAATCTAGATAGCAAGTCATTGCACCTCCCGCAACGAAGAAAATATCAAGTTGTTATAGTAACAATCAGCTTCTTATTCAATAGCCAATCAGCGACAGCGTGGACAGGACAAAAGCGTTCCGCTGGAGATTCTAACAGGAGCCCTGCGTGGCCAGACTCTCTGGCGTGCCCCAGGCTGTGGGCACAAAACAGTTAAGGACTAGACTAGGTTATAACGACTACAGGACATTAATGGTTGCCTACATAAATACAAACCTTTCATAAAATATTCTTATAATTAAAAGTTTTTTTTTAGTTTTTAGTTTTTTGCTATAAACTGAACTTTATCTATGAATGAGTCTCATGTCATCTTTGGAGTACATGAAAAAGGAATGTTTCGCATCTGGGAACTTGTCCTCAGCTTCTTTGAAAGGTACATTTACCAAAATTCAAAACAGGAGACACAGAACGGCGAAAATAGCACCTAATGCGCACGAGGAGACAGACAACGAGTGTGACTTTTGCAGGTGCGTCAATTGTATTAGGCAATTAATATGAAACATGCCAGTAAACGTAGGCTGCGCTTGTAAAGCACATAAAACAAGATTAGCCATTTATTTTCCATATTTTTCCAACCTTTCTAAAATTATTAGCATTACAACGGGCTTGTCTAACTTACATTTCAAGTACCCTAAATATTAATTATAGCTCACCTACAGCTAGCAGACAATGCTACCTGTCAGGTAAAACATTTTTTATTTCTGGCTTAGCTGTTGAAAATAGTCGATCATCTTTTTTTTTACTACTGATGGGCCCTTACTGATTCCTATTTTTACAAGCCTGTTTATAAGGCACAGAGTGCCGAATCAAGCAGGCGGGAGCTCGAATTGAAATTTCTTAACCTCACTGTGAAATTCATTTGATTAACCAATTTTAAAGGAGAGGAAAAAGTTTAATTAAGCCTTTTTAAATATATAGAAACAAATATAACCAGTTTAGGAAGGTTTGTATACAATCTATAAAATAGGACACCGTAAAAGCACGCTCTGTTTCGTTTAATTAAACATGTATTAATCATAATCATAAAATGTTTTCAGGTGTTCAATATCTCCGTGTGTTGGAAGTAACAGGACAGTTCGTCGCATTCTGATTGCTTGCCTTCTTTCTTTCATGGCCCTCCTCGGTGCCGTGTCCATTGACCTCCGCTCCAACCTGGCCTTGTTACGAGCCACGGAGACCGCATTTGAAGAATTAACATCATGCAGGACTTTAGCTATAGTCCAACTCGTCAGCAAAGTTCAACAGCTGAGGAGTCTATGTTCAAATGGCAATGAGACCTACAGAGAGAATTGCTCTAGTCCATCGACTCTCCTTCTATCTGCGTTTAAAGAGCAATGCCTGGACATGAACAATTACAGTAGCAGCCAAGGGTTTTCATGCAGCATGGAGTTAGCAGGCTTTTGTAAGAAGATTAGCAAGAACTTCACTGAATTTCTAAATGCAACCTGGACAGAAGCTCAGACAAATCTAATTAGCACATGCATATTCTCTTTGTCAGTCGATAGACTGTTATTATTTTGGGGGACTGTTGAGGAAGACATTAGCAAAGTCAAGCAATGTTCTGACTGGAGAGATGTGCTGTCCACCAGACTGCTGGTGATATTCATAGAACTTAATCATCAGTTGATGGACTTCCCATACCTCGCAAATCAACCTGACTTCCAGGACAAGTGGGCACGTACCCTGAGCCATCTCGCCTTTGCCAGGCTCATGTCTGACCGAATGAACGGCTGCTGGCTGGAGAACAAAGACCGGAAAGTAAACTCAACTGACGATTTAAAACATACAGATGTTGTGATTTTAACCGGGTGGCAGATTTCAGAATCCAACAGGAGTAGGACTCTCTCTGGGTCTCAGAGTGGTATTGAAGCTCTGAGGGACACCCATCAGTGTTTGCTCTCCACGGCCGTACCAGCGCTGAGGTCCGCCGTCAGAACTCTGTTCTCGGGCCTGAGTATGAGGATATGCCTGCTGGCCCTGGCGTGCCTCATCTACCCGGTGGTTCTGGTGTCCTTCAAGCAGATGACCGAGTGGATCCAGAACTATGCTGGTAGCCTAAGGGAGAAAACGGAGGACCTGAGGCGACAGAGACAGCTGGCAGAGGACCTCCTTCACCAGATGTTGCCGAAGTCTGTGGCCAAGCAGCTCCGCCAGCAGAGACATGTGGAGGCGGAGAGCTACGAGAACGTGGGTCAAACACCTCACTACAACGGTTAACAACATCTTATTAAACCTAACTGCAACGGTTAACAACATCTTATTAAACCTAACTGCAATGGTTAACAACATCTTATTAAACCTAACTGCAATGGTTAACAACATCTTATTAAACCTAACTGCAATGGTTAACAA
>JAVQIZ010189880.1:0-31832 GCA_036023535.2 Galaxias brevipinnis
GTCAAATACCCCCCCTGTCCCCCTCCCCTAGCAGTCTGGAAGAGTGGAGCGACATGGAGGCAGGGGGTTGATGGCTGCTGAGTGAGCTATGGAGGGATGGATGGGGAAGTCAGGGAAAAGAAAAAGAAAAAAAGTCAAGTGAAAAGAGCATATAAATATGGAGAAGAATGGGATGATGTATAGCTCCCATTCTTTTCCTTCCCAACAGATTGGAGGCAGCCGGGCTCCTGTTCTGTGGGAGCTGACAGAGTTATTTTTTTTTCTTTTTTCATTTGGGGCAAAGGTCAACATCGGCCAATTCTAGAGCTACACAGAGGTAGTGGTAAGGCTGTGTCTGTGGACCAATCACGCGAGGAGTAGTCTCTGAGTGTGAGGAGGACGGAACTCCTGATGTGAGAAGTGTCCTGAGTCACAAAGAGATTCAGCCCACCTGCTTCCCTCCGAAAACCATGAAAACAACTAGCACCCCGCACCGCAGGGTTTAGGGCCACTGGCGTGCGTCTCGGGCTGGTGTAGGTTTGGCACCTCGGAAATATCCCTTTAACATCTCTTTTTAGTGTACTGCTATCATCATGGTTATTCAGGGCTTATACAAGGAGGCCCAGTGGTACGCAGATTAAAGGAGGGTGAGTTGGTTGACAGAATTGGGTCAGACAAAGTACCGTGGCTCTCCTCTGGTGCGGGCACTGTCTCTCCCTGGTCGGAAATGGAGGATGATGTGGAGGGATTACAAGGGAATACAGCGTGGAAATGCTCATTTGGAGACTTTCTGGAGTAATAGGATTGGGAAAGTTCGATTTTTTTTTTGTGTGTGGAAGTGTCTCTGGTTTTTCGGGTGATTTTCAATAAGAAGCCGGGGAGCTTTCATCTGCTTCGTTACTGTCTCAGTTGATGGGCATTAGAGAGCGCATGTGTGACGCACATACCTTTTTTTCCTTTTTTGAACGATGGAGGCAAAACTTTGAGTCGCCTGTCACTTAAAAGCCCATTTAGCATCAAAGCCTTATTTTATTAACTTCAACAAACTGTGCACCAAAGCTATCAACTGTCTCTTTTTTCCTTACATACCTTATAGAAAAGTAATGTTTTTTGTTAGTCTTGTTTTGTGAGTGCATTAAGGTGGCTAGCCATCGCTTCCTCGAACTAGAACGTCCCTGAAATGTGGTATTGTGATGTTCCTCTCCATCGTCCAGACGAACTGCTTCAGGAGCAGAAGGCCGACATGGACCAGTTCCTCTCCTCCATCTCCGAGTCCCAGCCCGACGTTACCGTCTCGTCCGAGGAGAGCGTGGAGGTGCCCTCCTCCGAGGGCAAACCCTACAGGCCCTTCCAGGTCACCTCGCTGGGAGCACGCCCAGAGCCCGAGGGTGAGTGGATTTCTTTACTCTGTGCTATCAGCCGGAGCCAAACTGAGAGAGGCTTTACTGTACCATACCGCACAGGCGCTGGTACATTGTTTTGTTTTAATGGAACTGCCTTGTGAACTGCAGTATCCAATTCGACGCTCTGGCTGATCTGGCTGGAAGCGTTATTTTGTAAGAAGACGGGCACAGTCAATGTAGAAAAATGAAAAAGATAAATAAAACGTCAAAGAGTTGTGAAGATTTGGTGACTGCCCCTCCATGCGACAGCAACCAAGTCAAATGCAGAGAGACAGACGCTTGATAACGCACAAAAACACGAGCTATCGAGGTATTATCCGTGATTGTGGGAAACTACAAAGTGTCAGACTCGGTGACTCTTGCAGAGTAAAGATTAAAGGTGTGAGGAACAAGGTCAGGCTGTACAGTTATGTATAAACACGTCCTTAGCACAATCCAACAGATTAACCCAAATGCTATGGTTGGTGCGTTTTGATACTAGAATGTGTTTTAATATCAAACGAGGTGAAAGAGCATAGTTGCAAGTCATTGATTAGATATTTCCTATTTCCTAAACCCACACTAATCCTTTTCAGATTTGGTCAGTATAGCATTGTTTTAGTATTATCAGTGTTGTTTTTCTTCTGTTCTAATGTTGTTTGCTGATGTTTTCCTCATGGCCAGGGCTCCATTGTAAAAGAGATATCTATCTCAATGGAGCTCGCCTAGTTAGATAAAGGATGAAGGAAATTAAAATATCTGCAAATATTTTTGCTGATTCCGATATATCTGTGATAGGCTCGTATCGGCCAAGATGAATCTGCTCTATTACACATTGTTACATTACTGGGACAAGACAGTGTAATAGCCATGCACAGATCTCTTAAAGAAGGACAGGTCATATAGGTACAGGTTTCTTTTAGTAAGAACAGTTCGTATAAGTACAGGTCTCCTAAGAGCAATGGGTGACTGGTAAAGATGAATCCGTCATCATGATTCCTTCCTCAAGATGTAAAACATTATCTTTTACCAGTCCGCTGAGCACTGAGGGAGAGTAGCTCTGTGTATGACGTGTGTGTGTGTGTGTGTGTGTGTGTGTGCGTGTGTGTGTGTGGAGGAGGGAGTGTGGATGTGGATGTGTGGGGTTGCGTGTATGTTTTGAGATGTGCTGAGGTGTGTGTGGAGGTGCACGGGTGTGTGCAGAGGTGTATGTGTTTGTGTGTGGTTGCGTGTATGTTTTGAAATGTGCTGAAGTGTGTGTAAAGGTGGAGGTGTGTGTGTGTTTGTGTGTGCGTGAAAGAAACGATCCAAGAAGGCTGTGAAACCACGGGGGGTCGTGCTTATCTGAGCCAGTACAGCTCCCTGTGGCCTAGCCTTCAACACAACACCACCGCTTTTTGAAGTTCAGACACACTCACAAAGCCTCCGGCTCCGGTGCAAGGGAGGCAAGAGCAAGAACACTCTTTCAACTGTCTGCCTCTCGCTGAGCTGTCTGCCCCTCTTCTCCCATCCCTTATCGTCTGATCCTGCCAAATTCCGAAGGGGTGGGGGGGGTGGGGGGGTATGCTGGCAGCCAAGACAGAACAAAAAGCGAGGGACAGACCGGACGTTTCCATGGAAATGAAATAGACAAATTACATGTAAATCCCTAATCAGCATGAGACACACATGTCCACCTCCTGTTTGATTGTAGTGGCCAATTTTGAAATTGCACCTCATTTGGATTGTATGGTTGCATCTCGTCCCAATTTAATATCCGTAAAGATACCCAGCGGGAACCCTCGTACAATTCTGAGTTCGAACACACCGTTGGAGCACAGCTTGATAAACCTGCCTTTTTCTCTGCTCACCTGCGTTTTCTCTCTCTGTCTCTCTCTCTCTTCTCTCCTTTTTTTCTTTCCTTTTTTTATTATTATTTTTTTATTACGCTACTCATTCCCAATGCCTAGGCGATCTATCAGACTCCCCACGTGCCTTCAAGAAAGGTTGGTGCCTCTGTTCCCTTATTTCTTTTACTAGTTTCCCCTCGTCCTCCTACATCCTTCATGCAGATGTTTTGTTCCATTCTTCTTTTCTCTCTCTCTCCCCTTGAAGCCACCTGAAATCGCTTGTCCAGTCTCCCATCTTTTTACCTCGATGCTCTCTGCCTCTCTTTCCTTCCTGTAGTTTGTTTTGTGTTGTCACGGTTATTATGCGGCCATCTTTGTTATGCATTCACTCATCTTTGTGGTGACTTACCTGGTGTGTGTGTGTACAAAAGCCTAGCAACCAGCAATTATAAACATACTCGAGATTAGAAAATAATTGTGCCTCTTTGATTAAAAGCTCTACAGTGGCTTGGTTGTTGTAGGTTAAGTCTCGGTGTCAATTTTCTGTTGCTTATCACAACGTGATTGTTAGTCATGTAGGTCAGCCATCTTATTTGCCACAGAAAGTACACATGCAGTATACCCTTAGTCAAGACTGTAGCAGACGACTGTTAAACCAGTAGAAGAATCACTTTAAATTGGTGTCAGTTTTGTTCCGCAAGAACTTGTCCCGACAACGTCCTGCTCCCGTCTCGATGAGGGGAGAGGTCCATTGCTTGTCCGGCCACCATTCTCCTCCGTCACGCCGTCCTCTCCACATTTATCAAAGGCCTTGACTTAACGATGTACCTCCTGCGCTTCCCTCATCTCTCTTTTTATTCCCTTCTTCCCTCCTTTACCCCTCTTCTTCTTCCTTTACCCCCCCCCTTCTCTCTGTCTCTCTCTCTCTCTCTCTCTCTCTCTCTCTCTCTCTCTGTCTCTCTCTCAAAGTGATTTAATGTCCCTGTCCCGCCTCACTCACAGTGTTTCCACTCTCCCCCCCACCCCCACCCCCGCCCCATCCAAGTTTAAATTGGTCCAATTTGTCCTCCCAGAGCAGTCGTGAGAGGTGTAAATGTCAGCTGTCATCTAATCTGGCCTTAACCTTGTCGTGGCAGACCGTCGGTTCTCTGGGCCGGCCGGCCGCACGCACCGAACCCGCCGACCCGCTCCTCCTCACATCCGTCTGAATGTTAAATGACCTTTGTACATAATGCATGAGCCTTTTGAGTGGCCCCCCCTCCTCCTCCTTGCTGTGTGGTCCCCGTAGAGCTCTGTGTGTGGGTCGTAGTATACTGTAGATGTGTCGCTGTTGTAATCTCTAGTGAAGGGTTGCTGTGACAGTTCTGATTCATGGAGATTGTGTCATTATTTTTTATGGTTTAAGGACGGCAACTGCAATGAGGGACAGGTTTATGGTCATATATTGTTTGTAAGTTGCCTATGGTGTGATTTATTTCACAGTTCAAGGAGGCGAGATTTTGTGTATCCAGAGATACTGGTATTGTCACTTTCTGTGTCAAGAGTCACGTTGTGGCCCTTGGAGAAACGGCTAATAGCTGCTAAAAGGATCGACCTAACTAACCAACGGCATTTGCGTGTGACTCCTAGCTCGGTAAATAGCTCAGTAGTCAGTTTGTGTGACAGCGCGGGCCGAGTGGAGTGACGTGGGAGCCGACCAAGGGTGGCCGTAAATAAACATCACATCGTTGTCCCCCTGTAAATCCAACGGCCGTAATTGTCTTAATCCTTCTCGTGACGGTGCTTTCAGCAGCAGTGCTTTAGATAGAGAGAGACAGAGTCTAAGACAGGCTCTTCCCTGGGAATCTCTCTCTCTCTCTTTCTCTCTCTCTCTTTCTCTCACACACTCACACACCATCACACCCTCTCTATCTCGTTTTCTCCCCCTACTCTTCTCAGTTTTCGCCTTTCTTTTGTCCATTCATTAAGTCTGTCACTCTCTCTGTCGGTCTCCAATTTTCACTTTCTCTCTCCCTTTCCCTTCTCTCTTTTTATCTCTTTAGTGCTTCTTTTTCTTCGCTTTTCTCTTTCTCTGTGTTTGTCTCACTCCATTTTTGTCTGTCTCTATTTCTCTCTCATTCTCTCTATCTCTTCATTTATTCATAGCAGGTCTACTGAAGATGTATTAATAGATAGTATGGCTCTTTAAAGAAACCTTGGGGCTTCGTAGCATGCATATTTAAATCTCCGGCCCAGTTGTGGGCCTAGCGTCCTGGCTCCAGACAGTACAGTCGACTGCTGTCTGTCTAAAATGCACAGACCGGAACTTCGAATTAGTCATTTATGAACAAAGTACTTCACAAGTTACACTGGAGTTTTAAAACTTTAATATAAAGGGGATTCGATTTTAGGCTGCATTTCATACATATTCAAAGTAGATGTTTAACAGTAAATGTAAAAAATCAGTTTGCAGACAGTAGTCAGATCAGCATGAGCCTACGGTTTGGCTGAATAAAGCCATTGTTACGGGCACCAGGTCTGTGTAACAACCACATGTGACTGCCAGAGGCTGACGGAGATGTCCGCTGTGCCTGAACAGGCAAAGAAAGACAGGCCATTGTCGCTATTGTCCTCGGCCATTCCGCTGCTACTGTCCCGGTGTTTACACGAGAATCGAGACAACAAGAGGGAAGACGAGGGGTGAGAGCTGAGGAGGAGATAATACGGAGCGGTGTCCACCATCACCATCTTCCAACTGGGCTTTACGCAGTGTCTCTAGTCTGTCCCCCTCGCCTCGTCCCCTCCTCCTTCAGTGTCCCCCTCGCCTCGTCCCCTCCTCCTTCAGTGTCCCCCTCCCCTCGTCCCCTCTTCCAGTCTCTGACTCTGTCCTCTGTCTCTCTCTCGTTAATTCCTCAAGGTTCTGCCATGTCCGGTCTGGACGGACTGATCGGTGCCGAGGAGAGAGTCATCAACAGCAAGAGCAAGATCAACGAGAACATGGTAAGATGCTAGGCTGGTCGACTAATGTGTGTATATGTATATGTATATATATATATATATATATTATAGAGAACATTTGAAAGCTGGTTACTAGCTCCATTCCCGCTGTTAAGTCTCTCAGACAGTGTACAGTTGGTCAGGTATCCATGACTACAGTAAGGTTCTGTTTGGTTCGTACTTTTGTTTTTCTGGCATTTCTTATTTACTGTGACGGCAGCTTTAAAGTCTTCTTTGTTCCTTCTTACTGACAAAGGACAGCATTGTAGAACAACGTTAGTCCCTCTTTGGTGTCAATACTAATTAAATTCTGACCTGACTAGTTATTATACGGACCTTCTGTCGCCCAAGCTCATTAGAGAAATGTCTTTACTAAACAGATCTTTTTTTTATTTTACAAAGTGAGCTCAGGTTTTCATGCCCTCTGTGACTCATAACTATTTATAAGTTACAGATCTCTTTTATGCATCATTTTGCCGTCTGTTTTTGCTTCTGTAACCTTCACTGCAGACGGCTTAATTACACCATCCATTAGCTGTCAGTCATGCATGTCTGTTTTTTCATTTCTCTGCTCGTTTGCAGCACTTTCTCTTGGATGTTGAAATTTCCAGCAGCTGGATGTTTTTTGCATGCATTTAGATCCAAGACCTATTGTATAACACTGTGTTGGTGTATTATTGTACAGTAATGTGTTTTGTTAAAATTTGAATGCCTGCACGTATGTTTTCGTACATGTCAAGACAGAATAATCAGAGTTAAGTAAAGATCAACTGGTTACATTTTCAAAGGGTTGCATTTTTTAAGTAATTGCAGTGAAAGTATGATTTATAATGAATTCACCAACACCAGGATCTCTATCTTGTCGGCATCCTGTTCAGAAGCAAAACTTGCTATTGAAGGAAGTCAAAGCTGTGGTAAACAGGACGCATAGTGTGTTCCATTGTTTATTTCCCTCCAAATGAACTCTGATTATGCTGTCTCTGTTGAAAGGGCCATCCTTTATTTCCTCGAATTGAAGACACACATGTTCTCGCCGCATCCCTCACACCTGGGATGGAAGCCAATAATCAGGCATTCTCTTTGAATCATAGTTTGGCTAATACAGAGAAAGAGAAAAAAGAGAAAGAGACCTACTGTTGATGCTTTGAATAAGTCCCCCCCTCCCCTCCCCCACCCATTCTCTCCCTTAACATTGTATAGCTAGCTATTATTTGTCTTTCTCAGACACTTAAATACACACAAACGCGCGCGCACCCACAAACGCGCGCACACGCTTAACTTGCAGAGTGAGTGTAACCTGGGCTCCCCCTGTCTGTGTTGACAGGTGATTGATGAGTCTCTGGATGTTAAAGAGGTGATTTACAGTGCAGAGAGAGTCAGCGTTATGCATGATGATGAGCTGGTGAGTACAGCTGCGCCCTCCACTGGCCTTTATGTGAAACTGCACTCTAGTGGTCAGGAGGGTAAGGGAGGAGGGCGGTTAAAGACCATGGACTGTATTAACGGTGTCTCCGAGTAGAAATTCCAATCTTCCGAGTATTTCCAAATAGT
Organism: Galaxias brevipinnis; assembly: GCA_036023535.2. Classification (NCBI taxonomy): domain Eukaryota; kingdom Metazoa; phylum Chordata; class Actinopteri; order Galaxiiformes; family Galaxiidae; genus Galaxias; species Galaxias brevipinnis. The sequence goes on from JAVQIZ010189880.1 coordinate 7,718, forward strand.
TCTATACGTGTATTCCTACTCTGAGACCATTGTTAAAATACAGATCCAGTTTAATTTGGTGGCAATGCACCTGCAGCTCATAGCTGAATTCCCTCCTGCCTCCCTGTGGGGTTTTCCGTTCAGATTATTCGCTATATTTTTTTCTGTTATTTTTTGCATGGATGCATGTGTATGTATGTGAATGTTTGTAAGATCCCAGCTCGTCCTTATGAATGTGAATCCACACAAATTGAATGTATTACTCAGCATTTGTGTGAGAAACAAAAAAGGTTGTGAAAGTGACCTGTGGTTATCCACCATATTATTTTGATTTGCGTATCATTTGAAAAAAAAAAAAATGCACACTTTTGGTAGTTGACTTTCAACTATACTGTATGCTATGGAGATTGTGGAGCGAGAAAAGTTCATCAGCCAAAATTTCACAGAAACACAGTTCATGCATCCATGAGCTGGTCCATGTCAGGTAGAGATTTAGTAATCCTCTTGTAGTAAGAACGCGAGCGAAGAGCTGTCAGAGTCCTACCTCTTCCTCTTACAGTTACATGAACAGATTGCTAGGGATGTCGGATAGTGGTCCATATTATCATATATTTATTGAGAAAGATGCGTGATTTGTCCACGTATAGATTGTTATAGCTAATGCATATAGAATGGTTCATTTTTATTGTAATAACAAGATCTCATGCCCTGCTTCTCTATCTCACTCTCTCTCTCTTTTATTGTCTCTCTCTCTCGACTCTCCCCTACTCCTCACTCCCTCTCTATCTCTCTCTCGACTCTCCCCCTTACTCTTCCTTTATCTGCGTTCCTTACAGGAGTCATACCGCCCTCTTGGGGAGGATTTCAGCTTTGGCAGCAGTACCCTGATTGGCCTTCTGGTGATTGCGGTGGCCATAGCAACCGTGATAGTCATCAGCCTGGTGCTTTTGAGGAAGAGGCAGTATGGCACCATCAGTCATGGCATTGTAGAGGTAAGCTGCCTTTGGTCTAGACACACACACTAAGAAAAACTGACACACACACAAGCTAACACACACATACACACACACCCACAAGCTAACACACACACACACATAAAACACACAGCACATCTTCATACAGGGCAATCCTACAATAAACGTCTCTCTCTTGAGACTGTTAAGACTACAGGAATCACCTAATCTGTTATTCTAGTAGAGAAGCTGTTAATTAACCCTGTGCCCACATGCTGTCAAATATGCATATAAATGTGAGTAGAAGGCTTACAATTGTCAACAATGGCAAGGAAAAGAAATCTCTTTAAAAAGGTTTTTTATCAAGCCACTCCTTGGTAGTAGAACAGTAAAATTTTTCTCATTTAAAAACACGTTGGCTTTTTGGTTACTGAGAATTAGCTATTATCTTTCTGTGCTGTCCTAATGTTACTTATTGTCTTACTTTGTTTGAGCCTAAGTAAACATGGAATCTTTCAGCCATGACCAACGCATATTCACTGGTTTTGATAGGTTGACCCCATGCTGACCCCAGAAGAGCGTCACCTCAGCAAGATGCAGAACCACGGCTACGAAAACCCCACCTACAAATACCTGGAGCAGATGCAGATCTAGGGAGGACTGGGAAGATAGTGGCTAATGAGTCGGAGAGACGCAGGGGGAACATACTACTGACCAATAACAAAAGATGCTATTGTCAAAATCATTTGCATACATTCTGAAATTCATCTACCGGTTTGTTTAAAGCAATCCTTAAATAATGCTACTACTTCTGCTATTGCTACTATTGTACTATAGAGCTCTTTTTTTGATCATATGATTTATTTTAAACGGTGATGTATCTACATTTTGCATTCTGGAAAATGTGATTCAGCAAATTCTCTGTAATTATAAAAAAACGATTATATCAAATCCAAGTGTATAACAGTTCTTTAGATTTTGGTTTTGGTTTTGTTTTCAAATGCAAGGCAAATCAAGCCAAAAAAAATTTTTTGTTGTTTTTTTTAAACCACAAACATCCCATACATAATTTCTGTTATTTCTCATTGTCATTTTATGATGGTCTTCTCAAAGAAATGTCAAAGTTCTTTTGTTTTTGGGTTTGATTTTATTCCGTTTCTATAGATTGCTTGAATATGAAGGTTCTTTGTACCGAATTAAAGTGTATAGTGAACTATAAATGAGAAAATAATTTGAAAACAAAATCATTAATTGATTTACTTTCTGTTCTTTGTTAAAAACGAAAATATACATACAGTTTAAATATAAATATATATATATGAGAGTAGATGTTTTTATTCCACCTTTTTTCAAGGGAAGAGGTAATGGATAATGATTCTAAAGTTGAAGGCTGTGAGTTGTGTTTCAAGCGCATGGCTTGAGTATAGGTAGAATGTGTGCACAGACCCCCAGCTCACGGAATCCGATCAGAACCTACTCTTTACCACCAATTAATCTCGATGAACGTTATAAGAAGCTTAATGTTAATAACGCCCCTCCTCCTCCACCTACACATACATACACATATCCATCATAGAAGTAATCTCAAACCGATCTTAAAATGATTCCCAAATGAAATGCAGTGTGTGTTACAAATAGTTGAATTTATTGTGGACGTTTTTTTTTTCTTTTCATCTTTTGTCTCTGAAATGTTCCCATACAGAAATATATTCCCAGTTTTATATTAGATTAAAGTAACACCTGTTTTTCTCAAACGAAAATATCATAACATTTATTAAAACTGACAATATGCCAGAAATATAATAACAAGTGAACAAATCAAAAGAAACAGTCCGTATACATATGACCACACATTTTAGTATGTACTAAATACGAAATGCTCCAAAATACTAATCTTCATAGCTGTTTGCTTTGCTGGTCCTAAAGCACAGCACAGTGTAAAGAGCCTCTTATTGACAAAGCCATCTTAAAGACAATTAGGAGCTGGTGGGCTGTGCAGACAGACAGAGACAAACAAATAGGCAGGTAAAGGCTCGGAGAACTGGTTTCTAGATAAAAGCTAACTTGTGTATTTTTTACTGTTAAGAGCAACAACACAAGCAAGAAAAATTAAATCCTATTGTGTCATCTGTTTTAGTTATCTCTTTCTCTTAGTAGTGTCTTTGTATGGCTGTATAGTTGATGTTGCAATCATGGCTTACTTCTGGGGGTATTACCTGTGGTGTGCATTGTTCTTATATGAAATTATATGACATATATTTTTGAGTTTGTTTTCTTGTTTTCTATTTTTCTCTTCCTGTGACAGTATCTCTGTATGTGACTGTCTCACTATGCACCCAAATGGCTTCAATCTTGTAATTGCCTGCTTGATTGTGGGGGAGGGGATCGGGATACTTAAATCATATGCATATTAGTGAAATTACAAAATTTGATTGATACCAATGGAAACAGATTTATGGTTACAGGGGGGAAACACATCAATAAACTCACTACTTCCACTTGGTTTGTTCAGTCTCTTTATTATGTTGGCACGTTTTCAGTGTTCTAACTGGTGTTATTCACTTTGATGACGACTGACTCTGACTCACAACTTCACGAAATATTAGGCCAGACAAAGTGTTATTTTACAATAATATTAATAATAACTTTGTATTAGTATTTCATTCATTGGATAGAATGTGGAGGGTTATATTCCTATATTTAGCTATTTTTATTTGTAGATGAAGCCGTCAGACTTACAGTAAAGTCTTGGAGATGACGTGTCAGAGGGGAATTTCTTTAGGGATAGATATGATCCCAATTGAAACCCTTGTGTCATATAAGGTGACGCACAGAGCACAGACAGAAACAACTCAGTGAATGACTAATTCGAAAAGCTCAAAAAATAGAACGTATGCATTTCACAATTGGCAAAATGAAAGTAACAGTAGGCTACTTCTCCATTACATGACAGAATAATTTAATTTGTTTAAAAAGCAACATAAACAACATAATGTATGCCTATGAGATACAATATCAATTTAGTCACCCTTATATTATGTCGACAAAGATTTTAGGTAAATTGTTATTGTTTCTGCCGCAGTTTCCGTTGCGTTACCCTACTCGATTCCTTCCACACAGACAGGTAGAAACAGGAAGTTTACAGGTGTAGTTCGGCCACGCCCGCTGAAACCAGAATCTCCCCGGAATTAGGTGTTTTGAAATCACGCTTGTCGACGATTTTCTTACAGGGATATACGACAACACCTTTAGTAATAGTACACTTTTCTTACCTATATAGATTTTATTTGTGGTTTCAAATTTTCTAACTTATTGTAATTGTATTGGATAAGAGTTAGTTGCCCACTGTGTGATTTCTGTTAAACGGTAGTTCACCTGGTTTCCGATCAGGAACACGGGCCTGTAGGTTTACCTTAGTAATTCTCGATAGTAGGCTACTGCTGCCTGAAATCTACAACTAGCACGGCTGGAGGATGGACTATATGGATAGTGGAATGAAATATACTCCAAAGTCCACGGTATGTCAACACTTTATTACAACTTTATGTCTCTTTCTTTGTTTTTTTCTATCTGCTTTCTCACAATCCAGCTTTCTCTTAATGTTCATAAATGAAATGATTTTTTGTGTGTAAGGCCGAGATAAACTACAAAGATGAATGTGTTGTGGACATGTGCTATACATTATGTCTGAATAGATAACATTTAGATATGAAAGCTATTGTTGAATGTTTGAATCTTTATAGTCATTGTGATGTGCCCCTAATTGCAAACATACAGTTTGACCAGCATAAAGTAAAATGCATAAATACATTATAAAGTAATGTAATTTGGTGTATCTGTACTGTATTCTAGAGATGAAGAGTTGAAACTGTAACGAATAAACTCATTTCTTACACAAAAGTCTAAACTCAGCATGATTAGTTTTTGTGCTATGTGAATGGAATACTGGAATAGTTTAGCATGGCATTCCACCCTTATATGATTACATATGCTGGGGGTGGTGAACCTGCATTGCCTCCTGTTTACATTATATCAGCTATGTGATGGACCTGCATTGCTCTGGTTCATTAGTAAAGGGGTTGGAGTTTGGCTAGATGTTGACTGCAAGCAGTTTGTACATATAGCTTGCACACACAGTCAGGCTGATGAAAGCAATTTCACGTGAACCTAAGTTTGTGAAGATGACTGGCAGGGCAACTGAGTCTCCATTCCCGTTCCTGATGTTCTTTCCAATGGCATTGCTTCTCTTGTCTTGTGCCTTTTGATGTGGCTTGGTAGTACAAATACACTGTTGTCTAGCCTGGTATTAAAAATAGTTTGTGTAAAATTGTAAATGTTGTTCTTGAAGTTCTTTTTTGCGCATGCTACCAGGGTTTAGGACTCGGTTTGTGATCTGCTGTACATCTGCACAAACATTGCCCTAAGGTGGATTACAGTTGTCACTCCTAGGAAGATAACATTTTTGTTAGGAGGTGGCTACACGAATGACCCTGTGGAACTCAGCTACAGGAGGCAGTGTACATAGATTGATTTGTGTGTTTTCAGTTTCTGTTTGTTTATGTAATAGGTTTTGTAACGCTACATTGTCTACGAGTACAACAAGCCAATGAAATGAACACAACATGGTGATAGTGCATGGAAACCATTTAGGGATTCCTTGAGAGACATGTTTTCCTGTTGTGACATGTTAAATAGAAGCCCACTTCCATTGGAGATGGGCTGACTGAGTTAGGCTAGTACAGTCAGTGACTTAACTCACTACTGACTGACTGACGGACTTACTGACTGACTGACTGGCCAAATAAATATAGGGAATGACTGATGGACTGACCAAGGTGATGCAGGTGTTGAATCCTCTACCACTGACTGACTGCTTGAGGTAGGTTATTCACAATTGAACAGAACTAACCCACAACCAATGGTATATCATTCAACAGTATTAATTAACTCACAGCACCTTTGTTTTGTGTTTCTGAGTACAATGTAAAATTTAAACAAAGTTTAATCTACACCACAAACTCGTAAAGTATTTCTGAATTGGACATTCTGGAGGAATAATGGAGTTTCCTTATTAGGATCCCTCTCATTCAACTTTCCACAAACTTACGACATTAGGAATGTATTATTGTCAGGTAAAAAGCAGATGTGTACTTTTCTTTGAAGGACAGTATAACCTGTTACAATTTTCTCCGACAGAGTTTCACAGCCCACAAGTGAGCCCCCCCCCCCCCTATAGAATCAACAAAATAATAACCTATACCTGCAACGTTTGCTTTAGCATTGTGACTCCAAGCTAAGCTAATGTAGTAGCTTAGTTCATTTCAGGTCATTTCTGTCTCACGTTTATCTTGTATGCATTTGAGTGATTTGGCAATGTTAACGAGTAGGGTTGTTAATTACCATAAAATTAGTTGCTAAAAGTATATATACACTAGGTGGATATGTCAGTCTGGGCAGGATTTGTAGCTACTCAATGCGATGTCAGGCAATGGAATTTGCATGGCTTGTGGATTGAATCTGTGATATTGTTAAATGCTGTTCTTCCACCACCTTTTGATGACGCTGTAAATGTACAGCACGGTAGGCTAGGTTTTGTTACCAGCCGGTTTGACAAGATTTCCCTTCCTGAAACTGCTACCCCCCCCCCCAACCTCCTCGCATTCCTCCCTCCCTTCCTACTGCTTCTCAGTAAACACAACTCGTTAGTGATGAATGCATTTTGAATCACAAGCTAATTGGACGCATTTCTGTAGTTCAGTTGTACAACATTTGTTTGAAATACAACCACAAAACTACTCGAATGTTGTTGTTAAGACTGCTTTGTTCGGGAATGTTTGGAGTGAAACAGTTCTATGGTCGTCTTGCACTCGAGGAGTTGGTTGTGCTGACAAATGACAAACTCATTAAAACACACAATGATTCAGCTACAGAAATCCTAAATCCACGGGTTGTGTCTTCATCACAAAAGAGACATTCCTGAAATATACATTCACTCATTCACATGCTTTTCTTTTTTGACTCCGCTGCTCTTCTCCCAGTCTAGTGGCTTGATCTGCAACTTTGTGGAGTGAACTTTGAAAACACCGATACACCGTAGTAGATATAGTTTCAGAATTGTGAATGTACATTCACAGCAAGATGTGATTAGGCTAAACAAATCTTCTTTATTTACTTTCATAGTTTATTCTGTCTTTGTGGCTGTTATTTTACTGACTCTCTCGCTTTCTCCTTGCACATTAGGACCATGACTGGGACCATCAGTTACAATTCTTGCCGGTATCGGACAACAAGAAGTTGGAAAAGAAGAAGGGTCCAGGAAAAATAGGGGCAATAATTGGAGTGGTGATTCTTGCTGCTGTTATAGCACTGATGACTGGCCTGCTGGTTTGGCATTTCCACTGTAAGTGACCCCCTCCACTTTAGGCTCGACCAAGAGGCTCTATGATGTGTAGAAATCAAACGCACCCTTCTGTGCTTGTGGTACTTTACCTCACTAAGCTGCATGAGAAACAGAAAAAATGCCAAGCTTTCACTGTAAATAGATGGTTGTACATTTTTAGTTTTTTTTTTCTGTACAAAACACAATATTTTAAAAATATTTAGCTTTAGGAGTTTATAAATATCAAAAGGTCGACTAATGGAGCAGCTCATGTTGAAATAAGCCCCTTGGGCATATGCATGTGACTGCACCACACTTAGGCCAACACCCATATTATAGAACGATTGATCGCATGTTTTTCTATCTTAAATAAATAAACGTCCTATCAAAAAGTGTCCTCTGCTGACTGAGGTGTTCCTTTGTGCTTGCAGACCGCAAGGATGAGCGCATCAACAAAGTTTACTCCGGCTCCATGAGGATTACCAACCAGGTTTTTGAGGATGCATACGAGAACTCCACCTCCCCTGAGTTCAAAGCCCTGTCTGCCCAGGTCGTTACACAGGTGAGACCGACTGGAATTCTCTTGGACTCTTGCTTTTCCATACATCACAATTATAAAATACTGCTCAATGATACTCTAATGGATCCACTAACGATGGTATTAATTATTTTCTCTTTAGCTCAAACAAATCTACACAAAGACCCCCCAGCTCTCCAAATATTTTGTGAAGGCCAGTGTTCAGGCATTCAGGTAACCTACAATACAACACAGATCTATGCAGAACAGATCAAAACAGGCAAGAGAGAAAAAAACTGTTACAGAACTATTCTAGCTGATGCATTTGGTCTTACACGGTTATTTAATGTGAATATTTCACAAAAAATAGTGCCTGTCTTGTTCAGTAAAGTATGCAATACAACGATAATGTCCAAACACAGAACTCTGTAATCGCTTCTGCCGTTTCTAAAACCTATGTGTGGCGATCCATACTGTATAGGTGTGTGTCCTACTCAAGTGAGGGCATTATGATAACCTACTACCTAACTTATATATGTTGGTCCAACTGTAGTGAGGGCCATGTGATAGCCTACCACTGGTCTAACCTCTGTCCCTGTCTTCTACTCTAGTGAGGGCAGTGTGATAGCCTACTACTGGTCTAACCTCTGTCCCTGTCTCCTGCTCTAGTGAGGGCCATGTGATAGCCTACTACTGGTCTAACCTCTGTCCCTGTCTCCTACTCTAGTGAGGGCGGTGTGATAGCCTACCACTGGTCTAACCTCTGTCCCTGTCTCCTGCTCTAGTGAGGGCGGTGTGATAGCCTACTACTGGTCTAACCTCTGTCCCTGTCTCCTACTCTAGTGAGGGCAGTGTGATAGCCTACTACCTCTCTGAGTTCAATGTGCCAGCTAGCCAAGCAGCGGCGGTGGACAGAACCATGTCCTCGATCAAGGTTGGTCGGAGCAGTGGGCCCAGGTCAGGCAGCGACCTGGTCATCGATACACTGCTGAACTCAGGTAAATAAATCATTTATTTTGTTCAACATTTTAGGGGAGATTACTATGGTTTATTTTGTTGGATTGTATTGCGATTGTGTGTGTTGTTAGTTGTTTTGGACATTTTCCTAGCGTGTCCCGTCTATTGTTTAGTAGTTTCGTGACTTTATTTGTGATCATAAAAATGTCCTCTCTGCTTGTGTTCCTTTCTGTAGAATTGGATCCTCGTATGACCAGAAGATTTGCAAGTGAGTAAAGATGATATATAAAAAATATGTTTTGTTTCTTTAACAAAGAATGCGATTAACTAAACTATCTCTGTGTCTCCAGGTAACCCTAACATCGGATTTCACGCCATGCCAAATCAAATCGGGACGATTCAGTCCCCAGGTTTCCCAAACTCCCCTTACCCCCCCAACACGTTTATTCAGTGGCAACTGAGGGCCGACAGGGGCAACATCGTCAGGCTGGACTTTGACCACTTCGACCTCGAGCGGAACTGCAGCAACGACTTTGTCAGGATCTACGATTCCCTTGTGGCCATTGAGAGCCGTCTAATGGAAGAGTGAGTTAACACTTTGCCTTGCTTCTCTTTAGGCTTAATAGACATTGTCTTGTCTTCTATGTGTACATCTTAGAATTATATTCATTATGGCCTTGTGCACATGATATTGGAAAGAAATACTTTCATTGTTTGTTAAAAGTTAATTAAATGGACTAATTTAAATGGCTCCCTGCTTTCTCTTTCAACTGTGCCACTTCAAAGCATGTCTTTGATTAGCCTGAATGAAAAAGAAGACTTGGAGTTCATTAATGACCAGTATATCTCAACGTTGATTGTCTTCCGATAGGGTTTGTGGGAAAATCTCACCCAGTGACCCACTAGGCTTCCTGTCCTCTCAGAACGTCATGCTGGTCACCTTAATCACCAACGAAGTGGGGAACTACCCTGGAATCAGGGCCAGGGTATCCCAGGTCCCACGCGACAGCAAAGGTGTGTATGTCACACAACCTCCCTCCCCCACCACCACCACCTCCACCTTCTTCCCTTGTGATTACAGTGATAAAGACATAAAACATTAACCTTTTCACACACGCAATCAAATTGTGGAACTATACCTCAGTCAGATCTACGCATCTACTACTACTGTTCATTTATATATATTATAATAAAATAAAAAATAAAAAAACAGTGAGGATAATAAGCCTGTGTGATCCACACATCCCTGCATCAAACGCTCAACGCATAATCCATCATGTTGTCTTATGGTGTATTCTGCTTCCATCCTCTAGCTCTAGCGTGTGGTGCCGTTCTGACGGGGGTTAAAGGCAACTTTACATCTCCCAATTTCCCAAACTTCTACCAATCCAACATTGACTGTGAATGGACCATCAATGTGAGACTAAAGCCTGTTCAAAAATCCGACACCTTTTTTTTTTTTTTTAAACCTAACAAAACTTCAACCTCCCCCCCCTCACACACCCACACACTAACCATTATCATATGAATGCAACCCTAGTTGTTGTTTTTTGTTTTTGGCTACAATATCATCACTTTTACAAATGCATTAAAATATGTGTATTTGGTGTTTTAGGTCCCTATTGGTAAATCTGTGAAACTGACGTTCAATCAGTTTCTTCTGTCTGAGCTGGGACAAAAGGATGGGGAATTGTGTACCAAGGACTACGTGGAGGTCACCGGGAAGAAGTCAGTCCTACTTAAACAGTTTTCAATTGTCTTATGGCGTTTTTGTTTTTGTTAGTTAAGCTCCATTGACATTTTTTTGCATTTTTATTATATTGCATAAAGACATACCATACACTGCCATCAAAAATGTGTCTCTTTACTTGGGGCCCCCTTGGAGAAATCAATAGACTTTTACAGATGTTTAAACTTGGCACCCAGGGTGATGGCAACTTGAACCATCTCCTCAGTCTTGACTTGCACATTGAACACCAATTTCAAACCATTGTCTCCCTCTCTCTCTGTGCGTGTGTGTGTGTTTGAACGTGTGTGGTTCAGGATTTGTGGGGAGAAGCCTGCCAACTCTGTCACAATGACCAGTGATAGCAACTCGATGACCGTATCATTTCACACAGATTCTTCCTACGTGGACCGAGGTTTCAGCGCTAAATACGAGGCCATTGACGCCAGCAACCGTGAGTGCGACTTTATAGAGATAGAGATAGATCAGGTCAGTGATACAGTATGTATACAAACAATAGACACAGGAAGACTTAACACTAAACACTAGGCAACAACAGGGAGGAACCAGATATCTAAGAAACACCGTCTAGAACCACATTTCACTCACCCAGAAAATTAAGCCAAGTCAAGTGGTTTTTACACCACCACACTGAACAAACGGGTACCAGAGTGATTGCATTCACAATCATCCACCACCAGAATTAGCTACAGCTCAGACGATGTCTGTACGGCTGCAAAAACAGCGCTTGTGATAGTCGCAACTTTAAAATGAAAAGACCACCGCCACTTGGAACTCTCCCTGACACGTCTCTCTCTCGCTCTCGCTCTCGCTCTCTCATCCGACCCACAGCTTGTCCTGGTAAATTCCAGTGCAGCAGCATGCGCTGCATCTCTATGGAACAGCAGTGTGATGGCTGGAATGACTGCGGTGACATGGGTGACGAAACGGCCTGTAGTAAGTACCATCAACCTGCATTATAGAACGTGGTGCTTTTAAATAATAATAAAAAAAAAAACATTATTTTCGATTTTTGGTTGACAGTAGTCAGAGTCAAGCTTCCTTTTTCTTTGTTTCACTAGCGTGCAAGCCAGAGCAAATCTCTTGTAAAAACGGCATGTGTAAGTCCAAGCTTTGGAAGTGTGACGGAATCGACGACTGCGGGGACAACACGGATGAAATGGACTGTGGCTGTAAGAGTGATGAGCTGAGCTGCGCCAATCAGAAGTGTGTGTCTGAGAAGAAGCGCTGCGATGGCACGAACGACTGTGGTGATATGTCCGATGAGCTGAACTGTGCCAGAAGTGGTAGGATCATTTCTTTTCTTCCTTTCAATCCTTTTAATCTGAACAGATGAAACAATCACAGTTTAGTATTATTTTTTCTTAGTGACAGTTATTTGTAAACATTCAAATGTCTTTTTTGTGTGTGTATTTAGTTCTCCACTTCTCTCCCCAGACACTATCCAATGCACTGATGTTACCTATAAATGTAAAAACGGGAAATGCCTCAGCAAGGTGAACCCAGAATGTGACGGGGTACCAGACTGTGAGGATAAATCCGACGAGGAGAACTGCAGTATGTCAACAAAATCTAATACCATTCACTGTGATTTAAAAAAAAAAAAAAAGTGTCTGTGTGCTTTTAGTCAGACCTAAAAAACGATACTGAAAGTGGCTGAGACAAGTTCACGCCGTGACTAACTGGCTGATCGTTGCCACCTTCTAGACTGTGGGAAGAGTCAGTTCCGGACGTCTCGTATTGTGGGTGGTCAGGCGGCGGAGGAGGGGGAGTTTCCCTGGCAGGTCAGCCTCCAGCTCAAGAACCAGGGTCACGTGTGTGGGGCGTCCATCATCAACGAGCGTTGGCTGGTCACGGCCGCTCACTGCGTACAAGACGAGGGCAGGGTCAAGTAAGAACCTCCTCCCACGCAGTATTTGCTGTTTTCAATGCGTCTTTGGGTTTTAGAAAAACACTATATAAGTAAAATGTATTATTATTATTATTATTACTATTATTATTATTATTTATAATAATAATAATAATAATAACTCCACTAAACCCACTCCTAGTCTCCCGCAGTCTCCCTATATTCAAAGTGACAACTCACATTGTGGTGTATTAAAAAGATTGATTTTGCAACTTTCCCATTTAAACATTTTTATTGCCTTTTCAGAAATGTAATGGGGCATGGTTTTGATTGAATCAGTCTTTTGAATTGACTGAACTGTGCATTAGCTCCTTTACTCTCGAGAACATGTATACATTTACTATAGAACTAAGTCATGGCTTATGTGGAACCTACCAACGTTTAAACAGTACATTTTGCAACTCGTACCCATCTTGATATATTTTTTATATTTTGGTTTGTGTGTCCTCAGGTACTCCCAGCCAGCAACTTGGGAAGCCTACATGGGCCTGCACACCCAGAGTGCCAAGACCGGGAAGAATGTAGTGAGGAGGGACCTGAAGCAGATCATCCCTCACCCTTACTACAACAGCTACACCTTTGACAATGACATAGCACTGATGGAGCTCGACAGCCCCTTGACCTTCACCGACTTCATCAGACCCATCTGCCTGCCGGCGGCACAGCACGACTTCCCCGTGGGAAACTCTGTCTGGATCAGCGGCTGGGGGGCCACGAGGGAGGGAGGTGGGTTTGGGTCAAAGAGTGTAGACACACTGTCCTTATTTTTTTGTAGAACATACTTTAATGACAGCGATTTTGCAAGGCTGGCATTATTATGAGAACTGATACCCTTAATTTTCTACGTTTTATAAACATACATATTTAAACGTTTCATTAATTTGCGTGAGTTTCTGTTGCAGGAACTGGTGCCATAGTGCTGCAGAAGGCTGAGGTGCGCATCATCAATGGCACTGTGTGTAACGAGCTGATGTTGGGACAGATTACCAGCAGAATGATGTGTGCCGGTGTGCTCAAAGGAGGGGTGGACGCGTGCCAGGTACCTGACGCCATCTTCCCTCAAAAAACCCTCACTGACCTTTCACCTCTCAACGGCCACCTTTCCATACTCTCCTATTGATACAATGTATTGAATTAAATGTGAAGTGTATTATTGTAAGTATTATGCACTAGGTCTGAAGGACAGGTTCAAGAAACCAACGTGTTTTTTTGATTGGCTAAATAAGTTATTTTGCCATGGGCGAATTAGTTAGTTTATCCATGCCGAGTCAATAATTAATAAGCAAATTTTTAAACTAATAATGTCCTTCTCTCTCTCTCTCCCTCAGGGTGATTCTGGTGGTCCTCTATCCAGTCCAACAATCGGAGGTCGTACATTCCTGGCTGGGGTGGTAAGCTGGGGAGACGGCTGTGCACGGAGGAATAAGCCTGGCATCTACTCGATGGTCACCAAGTTCCGAGGCTGGCTCAAAGAGAAAACTGGAGTGTAAGCCTCGGGGGACAGAAAACAAACAGTTTGGAAATAAGCAAGGACATATTGGAAGCTCAGTACCTCATTTCAGGGCTTGTTTTTGGCTTCTCTGAATAAAAGGGTCCTTTATCAGAAGAACAGAGAGAGAGACCAATTTCCAACGTAATTGTTTTTGATCTGAGAGGGACAACGGATTTTAGATTAACGCTCCTACATTGGAGATGCAGCACAAATGTCAGGGCTAGTATCCATCGAGACATGTTAACTTTTTTTTAAGAGTCTTAATTGTTTTGGATCGTGTTTGAAAGGTATTTGCAGCAAATTGTGCGTTTGAACTGTATTTTTCTATGATGGGATTGCTAGGTTGGGATTGAAATGTTTTAAATGTAAATAAATGTAAATTTTTTATCATTTAACTATTTGTATTTAGCATTTTGAAATTCTTATGAAGCATAAAATTGTATCTAAAGTATTTTTTTAGATACAATTATATGAGGACCATTGTTACATAAATGTACAGGAGAGGTATGAAATGTAAACCAGCCTTTGGGAACATTCTGAAACCTTTCTTACCATTATATTTTTCTATCAAAAGATAACTTGAACTGTCACTCAATCAGTTTCCTGAATGTGAATCACTCCTATTTTTACTTGGCATTTTAGTTTAAAATAATATAGACTACTGCTTCATCATAATAACTTTTTTCATCATCCTAAACATACTGTACCTTCTGATATTATAGAGCTAAGTGTAAAGTTGATTGTAAGGGCGCCACTGATATTTTAATGTGATTTTTTCCTGTAGTGTTTTGATTTTTCCCATTGACTGTTTATTCAGGGATTGCAACTTTTTTTTATGTAGCGCTAATGCGTAAGCACAATAAAAGCTTAATAGGTTTTAAAGAATTTTGCATAGCATTAAGTTGAACATCGGCACTATAAATAGATTCTAATAGCTTTACTTTGGATGTTAAAACTGCAATATGCATGAAATGTAAGTGTACATATTAATTCTTATTTGTTTTTAAATAAAAAATATTGATATGATTTTGAATCTCTATTTCAGATCCAAGATATGAGATGTCTGTAAATAATATTTGGTATAGCCTTTGCGTCTTTATTTTATACAGATTATTTGTATAAAAAAGGCTGGGTTTAGAAGACTTTTCTACTGCAAGTATTTGCAAAACAAATTATTCTCAAGGCTCCACCTCTACTGAGGCTTATCTGATTGCTATGAAAGACATAAGTGCTTTGGCAGATATGAGAAGAGAGCTTTGCATTGGGCACAAGATGGCCAAGTGCCTGGAAAGTGCCTTGTTATGGAGTACTATTGGATATAACTGCAGAGCTGTGAGGAGCTTTTGTGTCTTGTGGTCATTATTTTTGTGTTTCTTCTATGGCCCTGCTACAGGTAAGAGAGATGTCTTTATTATTCACATTGTAGTTTTTTGCCTCAAACAAAAACGTTGGAATTAAACAAAGATCATGATTGATTTGGAAAATAATAAAAAGGCAAATGGCCTCTTTGTTGTAATGATAGCCTAATCATGAATAAAAGCAAATCAAAGAAACATTGGGTGGCAATTAAAGCCGACTGGAATGAGTTTCAATGTACTGTAAGGATAACTGCCCTAAAGACAATTAATGTATAAAGTTGTCTCACATACTGATTAAAATTTTAAAAAAAGTATTTAAATAATCACAATTAAAAACACTGCTTGAAATAATGTTTCAGTATCCTGACGTGTCACGGCTCTCCTTCCCCCAGGCAACTGTGCCCAGTGTTCTGAGTTCCTCAGCATTACCCCTGCCTCTCCAGAACTAGCTCTCTTGAGGTTCCATGTGGGAGAGAGCCCGTGTGGTTCTCCCTTCAGTGTCGAAGCAGCAGAGAAACCAGGCAAGGTTTTTATAACCAAATGTAATGGTCAATACAACCTGGTCTGGTTAAATTAAGGATCAATATTAATCAATCAGATTGGAAATTACACACATACTTGGCTTTTAGACCAACATTATTTTTTATTAAAAAGTTTTTTTTTTTTTAACATTTACTCAAACTGTGAAACAAAAAACCTTGTTCCATCCAGGAGGTCTATCACTGAACCCGGACAGCCCAACGGTAGTGATAGTAACAGGACGGAGACCAGCGACAGTGCAGCCCACGTGGGTGAGGACCATGGCTAAGGAGCTGCTAGCGGTGGGCCTGGGTAACGTTCTGGCTGCAGACTGGCTGCTACCATCACAGCAGGAGATCACAGAAGGTGCTCGTCTGGTTGGAGAAAGACTGGCGGAACTCATCAACACACTGAGTGTGAGTTCATTGTCAACCACCAACTGAGACAATATATAAGTGTATATGTATAAGTGTCACCAGTTGTGAGTTCATCCATGTTAATTAATTTATGTTAATTCATCAACTATTGAAATGGTATTGCATAAAGGACCCCATACTAAACCTAAATATAACCTCTATAGAGACAGATTATACAGTACATACATATTAGTGGTTCTTGTTTCACTCCACTTATGGTTTGGTTTATTTCCCCTGCAGGAAGCAGGGATGCCGCTGGAAAAGTTTCACTTAATAGGATTCGGAGTGGGAGCTCATATTTCTGGTGTGGCTGGCCGTTATCTGCACAGCCTTATTGGGAGAATCACAGGTACAGTGGCTTCTCACTGCAGAAGCACGTACACTTAACAGGATGTGAAAGACAGAGATAACCCTGTCAACATAAAACCCTGTCCTCTGGCTTACATCGTTTTTATTTGTTTGCTAAGGACTGGATCCGTTTGCGCCTATGTTTATTGAGGCTGATAAAAGCGTCTCCCTGGATTACACTGATGCCCAGTACGTAGATGTGATCCACACCAACTTTAATCGTAAGATTCATACTCTAACATATATGGTATGAGCATGCTCATAATGATGCCTTAGCTACACAGTATTGCACAGAACACAACAGTTTTGATGAACCACAAAGTAGTCTGGCCACTTTAATTTCAGCCAACGAGCCCGTAGCTGCCTTAGGGTTTACCATGCCTGTGGGACATGTGGATTTCTACATCGGTAAAGGACATCTACTTCCTGGCTGCCCTCAAGCTCTCATGAACAGTGAGTACTGTATGCGGTGTCAAACATTTGGTTTGGCAATCTAGGAACAGTGCCCCTTTGAAAACAGTAAGTACTTTGAGAATAGTATCAACTTGTTACAATATAACTGATCAAATAAAGAAAAGGAATCATAATCAATCTCGTTTCTATGAAAGCACTCAAAAGAAAAACACTATATAAAGTCAAAGCATTCATTTTCACTTTTTAGGAGAACAGTATTTGCTGTGTAGCCACCACCGTGCTTTCAAATTGTTCACCAGCTCCATCCAGGCACCTTGTCCTCTCACAGCCTTTCCATGTCAGGCTGTGGTAGACTTCCTGGGGGCTCTGTGCACTCGCTGTCATCTCCCGGGGCTCAGTGTCTGTCCACAGCTGGGTGAGAGAGAGCGAAAATATTTGAATTGTGATTTTCACCCCTTGTCGTATAATAGATGTTATCAAATAATTCACACAGATATTTGTTTGCATTTTGTTCAGAATAAAAAATAATTATCATCAGGATTTGGGAAGTAAAAACTGCACTCTATTTTTGTTGTTGTGAGGATATTTTAGTATTGACAGCATTGTATCTGTTGTTATGAGGACATTGTACTTATAGATTTCCTCTAAAGGTTATAATATAAGCTGGTTGCCAGTGGAGCGACCTATCCCGTTCCAGCCACTGACAGCAGTACTCGATGTGACAAAAACTGCACCTTACTGTGGTAAAGTACAAACACAGGTTTATAACGTACAAAAAAGAAAAAGGTATTGTAACTATTCATTCATTGGTGCAAGACTTTATGTGTGATTGCAAAATAAAGGATACAGCTTTTAACAGCTCAATGAAAGACATGAGATGATGAAGTAATTCCTGTTCGTTGTGTTTTTTCTCAGTTTATCCATTTCTATTGAAGGTTTGTCTGGAAGGAAACGCTTCACTTCAGGCTCAATTATTAATTCAGTTAAAAGGATATGTAAACAAAACGTCTATCATGTTGGTGTCGGGGTAAGCTACACAGTTATTGTTCTAACCTCTCCAGTGATGCCTTTTGCAAAAAACATTTAAAAATAAACCAGGTTTTATATAAGATCTAGGCTAAGCCCCATATCTTTTCTCTTTTTGTGCAGTCCTGCAATGATAAACTTTCAGCCCAATCAGACTTACTATTACATAGTTTCAGCTGACCATGTAGAAGATTTCAAAACAATATCCATAGAGTTCAACTCTGAGCGTCTGCTTTACTTTCAATGGATGAAGCAGACCCTTTTAATCAGTCATCTGAAATTGATTCAACTTCCTACAGATAACAGGTATAGTTAGCTTGGTGAGAGTCCTTTTTTTATCACCAAGTACACTTTTTATAAAATATGTCTGAGTCAATTGTTCTTTTCAACAGAGTATCTTATTGGACCCAGAGTTTCTCTGCAGTAGAAAATGAACGCATTGACATAAATCTCCAAAAAACATTTCAATAAAACACGATAATGAGTTGCGGAGATGGTCAAAAAGTAGGTCCAGATGAAGATGGTGATCTATGACTGTAATGATGAGAATTATGGCCCTAATTAGTGGAAATTAAAAGACATGGACATTGTAATAAACGAAATGTATATCATTTTATTTTTAAAACAACATAAAAACAACCGTTTCAGTGTTTTTTGTCTTTGCAAGAGGTTTATTTTCAAATAAATTACTACCAGTGGTGCGGACCTAAAAAAAGAAGAAGAAAAAAAAGTTTTCACGAGCCTGATTCAGGTACGGAACGGTAAAGGAAATGGTTCATCAGTGTTATTGTTCCGCCATTACAAACTCTTTACAACTATGTCACTGGCTGCACGCGACTCTTCTATCACAAATAAACGGAAACTATGTATGTATGTATGTTTAGAAACACAGGATAACATGTTTATCTAGAGAATAATATGTTATTTTAACCAATAACTTACCCCTGGAACTATTAAAAAAATGCTTTTGAAATAGCGCTAACGTAACATAGCTAGTGTTTGTTGGCTAGCTAACGTTAAGTCGTTGGCACCACGACCACATTCGTGTCTTTATCTACTGTCAAAAAGGCTTGCATGGTTATGTCTAACCTTCATGAATAGATCAGTCAAGTGAAGTATTAATGATTGGCATCGTTTGAAAGCATGGATTCAAAAAGGAGGGGAAGAGACGGCGGCAGAAGCTGGGATTGGGACAGCCCAGAATGCAGAGCCCAGATGGATGAAATATTTTTCCGTAAACATGACTACATTCAGACTGGCAGTCCCGAACACAGGGAGTTCTGGGCTTTCTTTGATCGCTTCCAGCGTTTCAAAACTAAAAAAGACATGTCGGGGGGTGAGAGCAGCAGCAGAAAGGAAGCTAAAGATGGTGGAAAATGTGAGGGTCGAGGAGTAGATCTAGGTCTGCCAAAAGTCTATGATGCCCGCTATCGTATTAATGTTTCTGTTTGCACTGGAGACATCGAGGAACATCTTGGAAAGTCGGATAAAAGGCAAAGGCCGAATTCATCGTCCGGACCAGGGACTCAGGAAATTGCCGACTGTCGCCTTGCGCTCTTACATTTCCTAGACTTCAACCAGAGGCAGAGCTTTGGGAAGCTGGCCAAACTGCGCCGTGAACAGAAGAACCTGCCCATCTTCCAGTATCGGGACCGGATCGTAGAGCTGGTCCGAGCCCACTCTGTGGTGGTGGTGGCAGGGGACACAGGCTGCGGGAAGTCCACGCAGGTTCCCCAGTACCTTCTTTCCTCTGGCTTTAATCACATAGCCTGTACTCAGCCTCGTCGCATAGCCTGCATATCTCTTGCCAAAAGGGTCAGCTTTGAGAGCCTCAATCAATATGGCTCTAAGGTAAAACATTTATATCTGCTTAACTGCTATTCTAGTTGTTGTCGCCCTATCCATGTGCATCAATAGTTCGAATAAAACACATTTTGATTTGATTTTGATGCATATATTTTATAAGTTATTTATTTTCGTAAGAAATGTAATATTGAATATTTCCTTTCCTACAGGTGGGCTACCAGATCCGTTTTGAGACCACCCGCACCCCGGCCACTAAGCTACTGTTCCTGACAGAGGGGTTGCTTCTTCGGCAGATCCAGCAGGACGGCACCCTGGATCAGTACCAGGTGAGAGGCCTTTACAAAGGTGGCTTGTATTGTTTTGTACAAACGTTATTGAAGTCAGAAAGTAAGAAATAATTTATTAATTAAATGTATTAGATCTTGTAGCATCTCCAGCTATTTTGCTATGAGTAAGTGACTAAAGTTTGGAAGAAACCAAGGTAACTAAGTGAATGAAAGAACGTACTATATTTGTTTTCAGACACAATTGCCTTTGTTTTGTAAAGCACCTTTCACACGTTGTTGTTTTTGCTGTTATTATTTTAGGTGCTGATTGTGGATGAGGTTCACGAGAGACACCTCCACTGTGACTTCCTGCTTGGAGTGCTGCGCTCGCTGCTCGTCAGCCGGCCAGATCTGCGACTCGTTCTCATGTCAGCCACCATCAACATCAAACTGTTTTCCAACTACTTCGACCGTGCCCCCGTGCTGCAGGTGCCCGGCAGACTGTTTCCCATACAGGTGAGGTTATGACAGTTAATAGACCGTAAACGACTTATTTTGAAAACAGTAATACAGGTTAATGGAAGTAAGCACAAGAGTGACAGTGGCTTTAGTCTTTCTCTCTCTCTCTCTCCCTCTCTCTCTATCTATCTCTCTCTCTCTATTTCTCTCTCCCTCTGTCCCTCTGTTATTCTGTTATTTATACTGTCTTGCACCTGAGTGAGTGCGTACTAAGACCAACCCCTGTGACTAGGTGATCTACCAGCCCATTCCGGCGGAGGAGCAGCCGTCTCGCTCAGAGAAGCTGGACCCAAGGCCGTACTTGCGGGTGCTGCAGGGCATCGACCAGCGCTACCCACCGGAGGAGCGGGGTGACCTGCTTCTGTTCCTGAGCGGCGTGGCCGAGATCTCCACCATCCAGGAGGCCTGCCAGGTCTATGCCACGCACACCCAGCGCTGGATCGTCCTGCCACTTCACAGCACCCTCTCAATAGCCCAGCAGGACAAGGCATGCATCCCGTTTAGGAATTGTTCATGCAAAATTTTCCCTATGTTGTTTTTTGTTGAATACATTTTTAATGTTTTAATCATGTGGATGTAACATGTTCAATGAATAAAACATATGTTGAATGTGTATGTGTATAGCATATAGTATGGCCTCTTTTGTCTTGTTGTATTATAGGATGTTGAATATATTCTGTTTGTTTTTGTTTCACTGTAGGTCTTTGACATTTCTCCCCCCGGTGTGAGGAAGTGTATCATCTCCACCAACATTGCTGAGACCTCCGTCACCATCGATGGAGTGCGCTTTGTCGTTGACTCGGGTACAGAACCACGTCCCCCTTCAAGCCACTGTGCACTGGAAGCAAACATGATGTAATACAAACTTTAGGTTTTATGCTGATCAGCCCCGGACGAACATGTCATACATTGATCAATAAGAAATAGGCTGTCAAGATGGTTGCCTATAACACCATTGTGTTCACTTCTCCAGGGAAGGTGAAGGAGATGAGCTTCGATCCCAAGGCTAAGATGCAGCGTCTGCAGGAGTTCTGGATCAGCCGGGCCAGCTCGGAGCAGAGGAAGGGCCGAGCCGGTCGTACGGGTCCAGGGGTGTGCTACCGCCTCTATGCCGAGTCAGACTACGACGCCTTCGCTCCCTATCCAGTCCCTGAGATTCACCGGGTGGCACTGGACTCGCTGGTACTACAGGTAAAAGAAGACTTCAGGATGCTGGTTTGTGGTTTGCTGTTTAGATAATGGAATTTGTTTTATTTTGTACACGAAAAAAAAAAAAATATTATGATAAAATGTTTCGTTATCTTTGACTGGACGAACATATTCACATAGGAATGTTTCAGTTACCTGGTTATGCTTCAATGCCCAGGTGTTTACCACTCAACGAAAAAGATAAGGTTTTTCTTTACATTCCCTGTGCAGATGAAAAGCATGAATCTGGGAGACCCACTATCATTTGTCTTCATCGACCCTCCGCCATCTTCCAGCATTTCGACTGCCGTAACCTACCTTAAAGACCAGGGGGCACTAGACAGACGAGGGGAGCTCACCTCCATTGGAAGCCTGTTGGCCCAGCTGCCTGTTGATGTGGTCATCGGTAGGGTCTCCTTTCACTCAAACCTGTAAACTCCCAGTGAAACTTGTACAGCTTTCCAAAGTGTAAGCCATATGTTGCATTCATTATGAGATAGGATGCAAATAAGATAGAAGTCCATTGAAGTCTTTAATTTGAGAAGAAGTGCTGGAAAGATTTCTTTATGTAGAGGTGTCTATAGTAAAACTTTTAAACCAGTGACTAAATACTTAAGCGAACCAAAAATGCATTTTCCCTAGAGTATATTCATCTATTTGAATATATTCCAAAGGTTTGCCTCCTTTGACCTTTACCCTTTGACCCATCCCTTTAGGGAAGATGCTGGTGCTGGGCTCTGTGTTTAACCTGGTGGAGCCGGTGCTGACGGTGGCGGCCGCCCTTAGCGTCCAGTCTCCGTTCCTTCGCAGCGCCCAGCACAACCCGGACTGTGCCACCGCCCGCCAGCCCCTTCACAGTAACCACGGCGACCCCTTTACCCTGCTCAACACCTTCAACGCCTGGGTGCAGGTCTGCAGAACTCTTTTGGACACTTTTTTTTTGGTCTCCGTTACAGTTACTGTAGATACTAAAGACTATGTAGTATACTAATTGTCAGTCGTAATGTTTGCTAGATTAGGCCGTTTGAATTTTTTTTTTATATCCTACATGAACTTCCTTTGTGGTTCTGCCTAAATTGCTATTTTAGTTGATACTTTGGCTTTAGCCGGATGAAACTAGTCGTAAACCTTTCAAGCTGATTGTTTTAATAGTAATAACAATGTGACAGGGTTCAGTGGGGTTAATGTGCCAGCGATATCCGGTCCAGGTAAAAGGAGAGAGAGGTGGAGGCTCCAGGAAGTGGTGTCGGAGGAGAGGTCTGGAGGAACAGAGGCTGTATGAGATGGTCAACCTGCGCAGACAGTTCAA
The DNA here is from genome assembly GCA_036023535.2 of Galaxias brevipinnis. Taxonomy (NCBI): domain Eukaryota; kingdom Metazoa; phylum Chordata; class Actinopteri; order Galaxiiformes; family Galaxiidae; genus Galaxias; species Galaxias brevipinnis. The sequence goes on from JAVQIZ010189880.1 coordinate 30,820, forward strand.
GGTTTGGCGCGCTTTGAAAATACATTTTCTCTCTCGTTCCTGTAAAAAACAGGGGAAAAAAAATAAAAAGGGGATATGTATATATAATAGATTTGAGTGCTAATTCGTGTGTGTGTTGTTGCTTGTGTGTGTGTGTGTGTACCTACATGTGCGCACGTGCACTTGCATATCCTTATATATTCTCTGTAAAACAATGTGTGGTTCCTGTCTTCTGGCGTGACAGGAGCTGCTACGCAGCCACGGCCTGCTGGAGCAGCAGTACACTGTGCCCTCTGGTGGTGACCGCGGGCAGCGCCGGGAGAGGCTGACAGAGAGGAGGAAACTGCACCAGCTGAAGAGGGAGCACGACCTCAGCGAGGGTGGCCGCAGGAAGGTGCTCCGGCTGGGGGACGGCGAGGAGGGGGAGGGCTCCTCGGGCTCCGACGCCGAGCTCGGAGGGAGATCCAAGAAGGACGGCAAGGAGGAGAACGTCGACATACAGGTGAGAGGTTGAAGGTCAAACTTAGGCTACAGTTGAGGTTAGGTGTTCACCTCGGGGTATAAAATGATGGCATGATTATTATAGACCTCTAAAGCAGTGCTTTGCCACCAAGACATAAGTATATTTCGATGTAGCCTGTTCTCATTCAGGGTGTCCAAAAGAATGAGTTGTGGTGTGTCATTATTCAGGGATGGGATTTCTCCTGAAAATAAATGTGTGTACACAATACTCACTACACTACTCATTGTAATACTCAAATAGCCAGGCTGGAATTTCCATTTTTAGGAATTATTTAGGTTGGGACTTTCCAGATATATTGATGTGCAGAAAATAAACCCTCCTGTTGCTTCTCCTATCGCATCCCTGACGGTTTGTCAACCCCTCCCCGACGACAGGAAGTGAAGTTCAAGCTGCGTCACAATGTGTCAGAGCTCCAGGAAGCGGCGAGCGCCAGTCAGGACCTGGCGTCTCGCCAACAAGCGCTCCTCAAACTGTTGCTGTGCCGCGGCCTTTACCCCCAGCTGGCTCTGCC
>JAVQIZ010189881.1:0-12032 GCA_036023535.2 Galaxias brevipinnis
TTTTGGTTCATTTAATTGAATAGTTAGCCTGCATGCATGGTTATCTTTTTTGGTCATTTGATTCGATTGTTAGCTTGTTAGCCTGGTTTTGTGTTTGTCCCACACACTCTTCCCTTATCAGTGCCTTCATTAGGTTCCGCTTACTTTGTGGATTATTATGGTTACAAGGTCAGCAACCTCGAAGTTCACTTGATAGCAATCTAATTACATCAGTAATAAGGAATTAGAATATGAATAGATTGTAATTACATAGTTGGATGTGTAGCATGAGTACCACGCCATGTCTTTGCATTTCACTACACACATTTGTCAGCATTTGTGACTTCATGAGATACATTTTGTCAGCTCAAAGTGAATCAGATGGAATTAGATCGTCAATTTCATCAAATGAGTGTCACAATCTTAATACTAAGGTCATTTTTTTTTTTTTACTATGTGCATACCGGATACGAGGGCTTAGCTTACTGTATGCTGTTATGCTCATTACTGTTTACAGTTTTTTTGTTTATTTTTGTTTATCAATGCTTAAAATTCAAATGCTGCCAGTAGAATTAACTTTTACATATTCACATATCTGATACTTATTTGTGAGGTATAGAAGGTAACGTGTACCAGGAAGACCACCGTTCAAAAGACTTATGGTACATTGTGTGATTCGTGTTTGACTACCTTTGAAATGATCCTGGTTGGTTGTGTTTACTTAAAATAACAAATAACGACCTGCTATCTAGCAACTCATTCTTAAATATATTTATATGTGGTGAATTTAAAAAGTGTTTGTTAGTATTCTATTCCCTTTAGGTTAATGTATACTGAACACATTATGTCATCTTTCTCAGAGGACACAACATGGTACGCCCATTTCCCCTCATTCACTTTCTTGACATATAATAGATCAAATCAATATTTACTTTTAGATTTTAGATTTATGTCAGTACGTTCATTCGTTTTAAGAATATCTTTTTATTTTCCCTCAATCCAGCACTCAAGGGGTTCAATGTGTTCTTTCTTCGTTGATGTATTTTGTAACGTGTACTTTCTTTATGTCGTATGATAGTGTTAACCAAAACATCGATCTGTATGTGCAAGTCACACACATACACACTTTTCTAATTAAAATGTCAATATTTTTTACAAAAGAAGCCCGTTGTGTTATGCGTTTTCTTTCTTACGCACTCTCCATTTTCCTAAAAGAAAAACAAATAGAAACTTTGTGTTAATATGATTGTTGTTTTAGAGGGCATTTAAAGTTCATAATGGCTGGTGTACATACCTAGTATAGGCATTGTGGCTGACTGAATGAGTGAAGGCAATGCTTACGTAATAGTAGCGACTTGACTTGAGCCAACACTGGGTTTGATCCAATATTTCTCCTAAATACAAAGTGACAGGTCTCCTGTCTGAACCACACACCCAGGGTCAAGCTTAAGGCGTTATTCGCTTACAGTACAGACTTAGAATGACTTAACAATGGCCTTCTGTGGTCCAAACCAAACAACCTCTCTCATATGTTTGTAGCGAAAGTTGTCTAGCGCTTAGCTCGACACCGTATTTGCTTAGCTAAGAACATAGCGGTGGGACCCCCATGTTTATTTGTACGCGGAACTGCTGTTACATGAAGCAGCTGTGACTGTCTGCTTCGTTGGCTGCGTCGAGCCAAACGGTTGAGAACCCAAACCGAGCAAACAGAGTTGAAACCATCCATCCTCGGCCCCTCAAATCCCCGGACCGAGTCCGCTTTCCATCTGTCAATCAAACTTGGCCCATAGTCGGTGGCAACGTATTGACAGACTTAAGGAAGAATAGGGGAACGAGGAGGGAGGTAGGGATTGGCAGCCCTTTTCTTTCTTCGCCGGATTCCAAATCAGCCGCCTATTATGGACTGCCCTATGAATGGAACGTCAACACCGACATTCCAAGTTTCCTATTGGAGGGGGTGAAGGACAGGTTGGAACTCCCACACACAAACGCATGCGCCCGCTCTGGAAACAATGAAGGAACTGTCTTGATATAGCTCTCTTTAAAATGACACCACCCTGCGCCTGGTGGTGCCAACTTCCTGTCTGCGTCATTTATCATTATTACTAAACCCTCATACAAACGAGCCCATGCGTATTCTCTGAGAAATAAATAGGGAATGATTTTGGCGCACGGTCCGAGAGCACTCCTCGACGGCGGTGACATGGAAAATTACTTCCAGTGGATGAAATGCAAGATATGCCATTCCACCTCCAAAACCACCAACGACTTTAATAACGTCTCCAGAATAATTCCCCTGCATAACGCAATAAAGGGTTCTCCAAGTAGCCATGGCAGCGTTTGTAAACAGTCCCTGCTATGGGGTCCCAGTTGGGACACAAAGCAGCAGCGTGTGCGTTCAGAAGGCCCTAAGACGGTGCGATGTGATTGGTTGCGCGGCCGTGTGAGTCAGCGCAGGGACAGCTAAGGGCACCGGCGTCACCTGACCATGATGTCATGCTCATGCATACTCGCTGCGCTTAAATACTCTAGCAGGCCAGGTTTTTTTGTTACCAACCCATCTGTTTTTTCACTCAACATACAGAAACATACAGGGCGGGGGTCCGAAACATTAGCGTACGCTTGACCTAACCACGACGGGCAACTTCATTTGGCTTAAACCGGGGCATTGCACAGGAGGTTCTCCCATCGAGGGTTCGATCGAAACGCTAAGCCATCCCTGGCTTAGTCCGAAATTAACGGTGTGACGTTGTGTCAGCGGCTATCATGATAAGAGGCGCTTAGCTCCCTGCACCCCTACACCGACTCTCTCCATGGCTAAGCAGCGCCTGGACGTCTGCCTGCTGCACACCTAATCAAAGTTAGCCCCTGGCTATGGAGTTAGTACACATACACACACGCACGGCAACACACATACATACACACACACACATATTAAGTATCACGGTCAGCCATAGCCTTCTCTTAAACGGTTCAAAATGTCACAAAAGTACTTGCGTCAAAGTTTGCCCTGGCTGTGGAAACGCACACGCACACACGCACATTAACATGCTCAAACATGACCCTTGTGTACCCGTCGGAGCTCTCTGCGTGCGTGCCAGCGGACACCTGCATCAGACGACCTTCACATAGCACAGTTTGTCTGTCCTCACGGTGTAGGCCTGCATGCTACACACACACGTCCTAGCACATGGCAAACACATGGCAAACATGCATGTCTACACACACACACACACCACGTGAGAGTACGCATGTGTGTGACACACTTACGGTGTGTTTCCAAAATAGCCTGATAGATTGAGTTGTCGAGAGACTACTTCAAATCTGTCCCTTTGTCGTGGAATCATCCTTCCTCTATTTCCTCTCTTGTATTTTTGAATTTATTTTATTGGGGGAAAAACATTCTCTCCCGAGCTGTCTCTACCTTTTCATCCCTCGTTTCTCGTTCTCCACCCTCCCTCCACGTCTCCCTCCCTTCGTTTTTTCCCGGCCACTGCTGTCGTACCTTTCAGCCCTTAAACCGCGGACACCTGTCAGCGCCGAGCGAGGCAGACGGCGGAGGAGTGCGTGTGGCTGGCGGTGATGACTGCACGTCTCCGGTGGCTTCCTGTGACCCACTGGCAGCGTCCCCGTGTCACGCAGACAGCGGCTCGCCCCCGGCTGACGGAGCGGGGGGGTGGGGTGCTCTCCTACGCCAGGTGGGTTATGTAACCGGGCTCGTTATGAGGCCTGGAGGGAGGCCCGGTGGCGGCTGTGTCATCGTGTCTGGAGGAGGGAGCACGACGGCCGCTTGGAGAGCGCACGGCGGTGACGCGCTGGAACGGGAGGGTGGAGAGCCACACATGACTTCATATCGTCATTGCAGTTTGTTTCCCCCTCTCTCTCTTTGTCTGCTCTCTCTCTCTGTCTGCTCTGCTCTCTGTCTACTCTCTCTCTCTCTCTCTCTCTCTCTCTCTCTGTCTACTCTCTCTCTCTCTCTCTCTCTCTCTCTCTGTCTGCTCTCTCGCTATGTCTGCTCTGCTGTCTCTGTCTACTCTCTCTCTCTGTCTGCTCTGCTGTCTCTGTCTACTCTCTCTCGCTGTCTGCTCTGCTGTCTCTGTCTACTCTCTCTCTCTGTCTACTCTCTCTCTCTCTCTCTCTCTCTCTGTCTACTCTCTCGCTATGTCTGCTCTGCTGTCTCTGTCTACTCTCTCTCTCTGTCTGCTCTCTCTCTCTCTCTCTGCTCCCTCTCTGTCTGCTCTGCTCTCTGTCTACTCTCTCTCTCCCTCACCAAATTACAAGGTTTGTCCGCAGTGCCGTTACATGTTGGATCATCAACCACTTATTCGACACTTTGGCCAATTTATAAAATTACAACAATCAACAGGATATGAATCCACAGTTAATATTTTCCAGGCAAAGTCTAATCCACGTTAACTGTTGGAGGATACCTGGTTCTCATATCCATTAATTGATTGTGACGTTACTGCAGTATCGCTCCTTGACACTAGGGGGCTCCTAGTATTTGGCTAGGCCACTCATTAACTATCTGCTCCAGGCACAAACCTGTACGGCTTATACCAACTGGTGCACCAGGATGAGAGGGCATCTGTAAGCACAACGTCCTGCATCTCTACAAATGTCCCTTCTTCTCTCTCTCCTTTTTCTCTCTCTCCTCGCTCTCTCTCTCTATCTCTCTCTCTCTCCCTCGCACAGTCCCGGGGAAGTGTTACAGAAGTGTTTGTGTCTAGGGGTTGGACAAGGGACAGCATCAACTCAACAAGAGAGTCTACGACTAGGCCACGAGCCCACATCTATCAGAGCCTAGTAAATATAGGAATCCCTCTGTTTTCATGGCTGTCGCTCACAGCTCTCTGCTGGCCTGGGCTGTTTAGAGACACAGCAGGCAGACAGCATCTCATAGTGGTGTGTTGTTTATTCATTTTCAGACTTAGAAGGACTGAATTAGGGGCTGCATTTTACCAACGATCAGACATTTTGGAACAGGGCGCGACAGACGTGGTTTCTCTTAGACCCAAAGCAACTGTCTCTGGCAAAGACAGACGGGATTTCTGAGAATAATAATAATAAAAAAAGAAACAAAAAGTGTTAACCAGTCTCTGAGATCCACATTCATTCTGTCGTCACGGAGCCCCAACTCTGCCGCTGGCGACACTGCTCGTGGGCATATATCCTGCTCCTCACCATTAAAACAACGTGAACCATGGGAAGTGTTTCTCCACGAGCTCCTTCTGTGTCTGATGTTTACGGAGCGCACGTCACACGGTTTACTGCGCTCTCCTTTGTATAACACACATGTGGCGTGTAGCGTGGAGGGAGTCGGTTCACGAGCGCGGCCGGCGGTATAAACTACTACGCTCACGGGCAACGATCGAGGTCACGATGTTCTCAAGGAAGTGTCTTTGTTTGTGTTTGTGTGAGTGCGTGTGCATGTCTGAGTTTGTTTCTGTGTGTGTGTGTGTGTGTGTGTGTGTGTGTGTGTGTGTATAGATTATGCTGAGTTTTCTGAGGAAGGGTGGGACTCTGACGTTGCAAGGGTTGATTACGTGAGTAATGATTGTGTGTGCATGTATTCAGATGTGTAAGTTGTTGCAAGCGTGGCTCTACATGCATCTGTACGTGCATGCGTGCGTGTGTGTGTGTGTGTGCGTGTGTGTGTGTATTAGATTGCTACATAGTAGGTCTGTCGTTCTTCGTTTGTGTTTTGTTGTGCAAGTGTTTTTCATGTAACCGTTGATGTCCACAGTTTGTTAAACACAGTAAGCATCTGCTTACCGTGTTTGTGTGTGTGGTGTGTGTCTGGACGCACGTGTGTGTGTGTGTGTCTGCTGCGTGCCCGTCTGTCATCCTGTCTAACTGTTAACACCCCTCGGAGGGAGCCAGGACTGAATGCTTTCTAGAAAAACAGCTTATTCCGCCCAAGTGTCCAGGACCCAAAGTGTTGAGATGTGCAGTGCTTTCACCACCACCATGTCCAACCAACATCTCAACATCACTGATGTGGAAATACTCTTACAGAGAGGAGCTGGTGGTGGGGGTGGTGGGGTGGGGGTGGGTTATGCTCTGTTGCATTACTATAAAAGTCTTTACATAGAAATAAACTTTGCTTTTTGGATGGCTGTTGAATAAATTGGGGTTTTGCACAATGGACTTTCATCATGGATGATCCTCCTCTGCCAAGTTTGCCTTAAGAGATTTTTGAGCTCCAGGAATATTTGGGTTGTTGGGGAAGACCCCGCCAACATGTTGTCATTCTGTTATCATCACGTTGGTTTGGGACGACCCAGCAAAACATAAACAAGTCATTGTTATTTATATAAAACTTTATCGGGGCTGCTTCCTCGGCGGCGTTTACTCGTCGAAACTTTATTTATTTTTCCTCGTCCTCCAACTAATGCGAAGCTAATGTTTTTTGGGTTGGTGGTGCTGGCTACAGTGACTTACTGCAGCTCCATCGGCTCCCCTTGAAGTTAGTTCATTGGAAAACATTTCATTGGCAACGGCAGAACAGGCTTGGTTATTTTTTTTTGAGAGAGAGAGAGAGAGAGAGAGACAGAGAGAGAGAGAGAGAGAGAGAGAAAGAGAGGTCTGGGAAAGAGAGCCAGAGCTAGAGATAAAGAATGAGAGATAACGATGGGGGAGGTTTGGTGTGTTAGGGAATGGCGTACACCCAAAACAGGGAGCAGTAAAAGAAGTGCCACAGCTTCATTAGCCCCTAGGAAGGGGCCATCGAAACACTGCTATCAATATGTTTCATTATCCTCTGTTTCACAGCAAGAGGGTCAATGGATGGAGGAGGGTGAAGTTGTGATGGTTGACTACAATCAACCAACGGACTACTCGTTGCTTCTCTATTCTACGCTCTATGTTGACAGAGGGATTGATATAGCAACATAGGATTCTTAAAATGAGAGTGACTGTATGTGTGAAACCATAGCAACAAACCGCTTGACACAAGGAATAATAAATGATTGATCAAGTTGTTTTGCAAAACGAGAAACAGAGGGAGAAAGGAAAGGAAGAGGCAAGGAAAGTAAAAAAAAAAAAAAGAAGCAAAAGTTTGATGCAAATTGACTGTGAGGACTGGAATTTCCCTCCATGGGGCACAGATGAATTGTGGGAGCTGAAAGTCGGCATGGGACTAGTTGAACAGAGCAATTCAGAGAGCGGGCAGGCAAGGGGAGCATGTGGTGAATTATTGTCAAACCGACGAGAATAACTTTCGACCTTGTAGCCATTGTCTTGTATGACACAGATGGTTGGGAGAGAACGAATAGGGGAATGGAAAAAAGGTTGCTTTTTAGATCATTCCATAAAAATTCTGAAATCGAGTCTTTTCTCACATTTGGGACATTGCAAAGATATAACTAAATCAAGATGTCTTTTTTTATAGGCAATGTGTATCTTTCAAAAAGAGTGTCGTCCTTTTCCTTTGGTAAAACGGAGGCAAAAAGTCCCTCGATTTTCCGTAGGTCGCAGCCCAGTATGTGTGTGATCAGGGGCCCCTCTGCAGAATGAGGCCCTGAAATTGAGTATGTTCACAGTGCCCATAATGAATAATGTTGTGAAGCCTTCATTTTCATAGGGCCCAGGATCACTGGTGAGGTCAGTGTGTGTGTGTGTGTGTGTGTGTGTGTGTTTGTGTGTGTGTGTGTTTGTGTGTGTGTGTGTTAGAGAGAGAGAGAGCGCAATTGAGACTGTGTGTGCATGCACAAAAACAACTACTTTTGCCATCAGCACAGCAGAAATCCCCAAGCTTCCACTCTACTGGGGCACACAGCCTTTTTATTTGGCGGCCTTGTACGTTTGAAACGTCTCTGTGTGAGGTTTCCCCCTCTCTGAGCCCAGGAGGCCGCCCACCACACCCCCGAGACACCGTGTCAACCGGTAGACATCAAAACAACATTTGTCCCCCATTCTTTTCTTTTTTTCTATATATTTTTTCCTGAAACAGAATCAAAGAAAAGCCCCGGGCCTTACGGATTGGATTGAGAACAGACTGGGGTTTCGATAAGAGGGATTTTCTAATAGGAACCACATTGAGGAGAGGGGGGTGGTAGGAGGTAGATGGCAGAGGAGAGTGCCCCAGCTTGTAGAGCTCTGTGACGGGGCAGCCAGCTGGCAGGGCCCCCCCCCTCCCTCCTCCTGGTAATACCCAGGGCTACCCAGATAAGTTAACAGAGCCGCCACTATTACCATCGGGCCGCGTGCATGTTTATTTCCATAGTGATTACGTCTCCACAGCCGGAGGGCGGACGGACGGAAAGTTATAGGTTTCAAGGTTCCGAAAGAAGCCCCCGCGGCTGTGTTGTGTCAACTGTGTTCAAAACCCCACGAGGCTGACAGTCCAACCGGAGTGCAGAAGAAGTTTTGTTTCCAGCATGTCACGCTTTTGATTGTTTTCGAGGAGAGAACCGAGACTGCAACGAGTTGGATGATGTTTGTGTGTGTGTGTGTGTGTGTGTTAGGGTGTGTGAGGGTGTGTGCGAGCTGTACGTGCCATATGGGGTTTTTCAATGGCCCTCTTCTTGGCTTATGGACGGAGGGGAAAGCGATGTTTGACAGGGTTAATTGTCTATTGATTCAGCTAACAGATCCTGCCCGGGTCGCCTTGCACGTCTGTGACACTGTCATCACTTCCATTGTTGGCTTACGCGGGCATGAAGCTCGTTTTGCGCTCGTTTAAACTTTGACAGGGACACACTTTCCTGAGCACTTTTTGAGTACCATGTAATGGGTTTGTACTCTAGTTTTACTTCTTCAGAGGACTTGCTTTATAAACAAACTTGATGTAGTGGTTACAATAGAAATGTGATTGCCTTGCGCAATTGCAGCGGCTCCAGCCAAGGTTGAAGTAATACAGAATTACACTGACAAAGTCTCCTTTGTACTTAACAGGTTATAAGGAACCAGAGTTATGACTTACAGTGGTAACAAGCATGAAATATTCAATTCTATAAGCATCCATCTTTTTTTTTTTTTTTTTTTTACTCCTAAAGCAATATCAGTATAAATCATGGGTTTAGCTCACTTTTGAAACGTTCTCTGTTTGGCCTAACTGACGGATAGAAAGGATTAGCATGACATTATACCTGTTTTCCGACGTTTCTGGAATTGTCGAATATTAATGTGAAGGAACGGAGCTGAATAAGTCCAACTTGTGACAGTCTTAATTCCTAGCTGGACCTCAGAGTAAATCACTGCACCACACACCATTCCCTGAGGAGAACCTACGCTGCTTAAGTGATGGTGAACGTTATGCTCTCCTATTCAGCTCCCTATGAGGTTATGTTATACCCTATATTAACTCAATTTGTTCATTATTCTAAGGTTACATGGTTTTGTTGAGGTAAGAATCGGGGAATAGCTTTATTACCTTGCTAGGAATGGAAACGACAGTTTTAAATGTGTTCTAATGTTAGCTTAGAGTGGTTTTGGCAGCCGAGGTGTTGAACAAAAAGTTTGGAATACTATCCCGTCCAGAAATGGCCCCTAATCTCCTATGATCCATGATGTCTACAGGACGCCTCAGCCCTTTGAAGCACTGGATCGTGATAGATTAGTTTAGCTACTTAGCTGGTTGTTTTCCTTACTAGGAAACAACCAGGAGAACCTGATTCTTTCCTTATTACACCGGACCAATTTTGCGTATCACATTCTGAAAAAAAAGCACAGTAACTGAGCCCCCCCCCCACGCAGGTCACCACAGCTTCCTCTCATCAACATAGGGATCGAGATGTAAACAAGGAAAGACTCAACGGTTTTCCTCTGGTGGTGTTTACAGTGGTCGTTTATCTCTGTTGCCATGTTGCTCTTTTTTTCCGACCTATACAGTCTCTCCCAGGTGTCCGTCAAAAAAAAACTTGGAGAGAGTCTACTTGGGCGGCTGCGGCGTTCTCGGTCCCGCCTGCTTTTTCCGTTGCAAACGGTAACGACAGCGGGCAAGCGGTCAGCCGGTCGGTCCTGTTGTGGCTCCACAGTGAGGACATGATGTGTGTGTTTACAGAGTGTCGGGACAGACACCCCCCCTCCCCCCCCCCATCCCATCCCTCTCGGGAACGCTGCTCAAATGCTCCGCTGGAAAAAGGAGAGAAACACCCTGGGATTGGGTTGCCGCTCGCAGCTGCAGAACACAAATCAGGTTTGGAGGAAGAGAGAGAGACAGACAGAGAGAGAAAGAGAGTCACACTCGGGTGCACCATGGCTATGCGAAAAGGGGAGCCGGGGTGAAAAGATCCCCCTTATGGGGTTTGGCACACTGGCGGCTGTGGGGGCCTCGATTCTGTGCTGCGTCCTTTGACCCTTGAGCTGTCAATCCTGAGCCTGTACGGTCACACTGCACTCCAGTTCTTTTCTGTGATAGTATACGGCAAGACCTATCAAAGGTTGCACATCCAATTAATAATAATAAATAACAATGTAATCTTACTACAGTGTGAATGTATATTTTACCGTGCCAATAAAGCCCATTTGAATGTGAATTGTGTATTGGTTACCAGCTTTAACCACGGACGTCTTTTATGAATGGATTTTCCTTTTGTATCCTTTACATGAAAGTAGTCGTCTTCAGTTTATGTCACTTTCACATGCGTAGTGCTGTTGTATAGTGGTGGTTCCGATGTTATTATGTGCTGCGTTTACGACCACTGTTTATCCTCAAAGCCCACACAGTAAAACGTTACAACTTCCAGTCCCAGTGGTCCTGCTCCAACATCCATGTGATGAGACGACTCCAGAAGCGGATCTGGCACCTACCATTTGAGTAATGAGTTATTTCCTGTGGGAAAGGTTATCTATCACTGGGGCAGATCTGAGGTGGGGATTAAGAAAGACAGAAAGAGGGAGAGGGAGAGGATGAAGGAAATGAGAGAGAGAGAGAGAGAGAGAGAGAGAGAGAGAGAGAGAGAACAAAGTACAAAGTGACACAAATCTTCTCAGAGAAAAATGAGAGCAAGCGAGTGAAAGACTAGAGAGCGAGCGAGTTAGAGAGAGGGACAGAATGAAAGAGAGCGAGAGACCTGCACTCCATCAGGTCAGTAAGGCCTTCATCTGATACAGATTTACAGGGAACATTTGGAGAACACAAGGAGTACATCAGGATAACTCTATCCTGAACACACTGAATATGTCTCCATCCTTAGGCCATGGTTGTTCAACTTTACAGTGCCTGTCCTCAACTGTACTCTATATCGAAGCCACTTGTGTGTCTTGTTTTCGAACTGCATAAAGGGACCCCTGACTGACAAAGCGAATACTTGTGGTTTCGTCTTACACGCCAACGGGGAAGTCGACATGGTTAGCCAACGATACTATAATCTAGTCTCTTGATTATGTAACTCGATGTCCTATCAACGTAATATGCTTCAAGGGTTTGTTTTTGGGTTTCTCAGCATAATAAAAAAAAAAATCTCTTCATCATTCTGCACGATGGGACGTAAGACGGTCAGGTGTTTCCATGGTTTCCATTATCCACAGTGCTGTTACTTTTGCGGGAGCCTCGCCATGGAGACCAAGTGACACAAGTATCCCGCAGCGCCAAGAAGAGAACTGTGCTGACGTAAAAATGGGTAACGACAAGAACTTAAATTCAATATAAACCTTATGGGAAGTCGTAGAGTCGAGCCTTCTGCAGCCTGTCTCAATGCCCGACCAACATTCTTTCTGCTAGTGGGCTCGACACGAAGCTCTCCAGGGGACGGGGGTGGTTGGATCGGTTTGCAACCCGATACCTGTGGAGGGCCTAATGGCAGCTTAATGCTATCCACCGCTGTGGACCACAGTACCCCCCCCCACCCCCCCCCCGGTCACTATGACTATGGTCCTTAAGCCAAATCATAAAAGAGTTGCTAGTGTGTTTACTTTGTGTGTCTATGTGTGTGTGTGTACTTTGTGTGTGTGTGTGTGTGTGTGTTGTGGGGGGATTTCCATCAATGCACTGTAACTCTCCAATGTGAGTCACATCGAAGAGCCCCAGAGAGAGCCCCGTTATTCCTTCACTGCACTGTTTTAAGTCCCCCCATCGGATACATGAGGAGGACGTTGGGCTGTTCAAG
>JAVQIZ010189886.1:0-17793 GCA_036023535.2 Galaxias brevipinnis
ACAGACACACACACACACACACACACACACACACACACACACACACACACACACACACACACACACACACACACACACACACACACACTGTATGTCTGCTACAGCGAATTCAGTAGACCAACAAACCCACGCACACAAACACTTTATCACTCACCAAGTGACATGGAAAGCCTGTCGGCAGCCCTGCCTGTTGCAGGTCATGCAGGCGCCGCAGGCCGCCTTGCTTTCCCGCCCGTGGTCCTCACAGATATAACACGTCTGAAACAGAGAGGCCAGGAAAAAAAATAGGAGGGTAATAGGAGGAGGGTAGAAAAACATCCATCCTATACCACTTTCAGATGTCTTTCTAAAAGGTAAAAGCTGGACTGGCTAGGAGTTTGGCCACAGCAGGCCTAAACCCCCACTCTTTCACTCATGGCAAACTGTTATGAAACATTCTCCACCCCCCCTCATTTACACGCACACATTACACAGCAGTGCCCAGTGAAAGAGACTGACGGGGCGTGGGGAGCATAGCAACAGGTGCTAGACAAAAGAACAGCAGGCACTGTACCTTTCTCCATTACCTCTCTCTCTCTCTCTCTCTCTCTCTCTCTCTCTCGCTCTCTCTGTTTCTCTTCCTATTTCTCATTCTCTCTCTCCCTCTCAACGATTCCCTTCTTCACAGGGGACAGCATCTGGGCGTGCAGAAAAGCAAGAGTGCTTCTCAAGTTTTCACTGTCTATTCAGGCGCTGTCTAGGAATGTGGGTAGCAAATCTAGATGAATGGCTGGGACAGGGCAAAGCTACACACAGCTGAAACAGTAATATGAAACAAGGCACGCGTGTGCGCACACACACACACACACACACACACCCTCAACCACACACACACACACACACACACACACACACAGATATGAACATTAGGCACAACGACACAGACAATAATACCCAGACAAACCTGTGTTTGCAGCTGGTCTATAATAGAGAAGTTGAAGAAGTGTTGAGGTTGATGAGACATCAAAGTGTCATTCGGGCCTACCTAAGAATGCTTCCGCAAAGGATTTATTTCAACTGAATAGGCGAGACTCCCTTAAATCATAATGGTAGAAGAAATGAGGGCACGGCCACATAGCCACTGTAGTGTATTGACAGTGGAAAACTAGTTGGTTAAAGGATAATGAACAATTATAACCTAGAGTGTACTCCTTTAGGCTGTCTAACCCAGTTTAAATGTGTCACAGTACATCAAATGCCAAGAGTTTGATCTTATCAAAGTAAGTCATATAAAAAAACAATAATAAGCACTACACCTTTGACTTTAACCAATATTTTTAAGATTACGACATTAATCCTCTTTAGACTGTCAAGAACAAACTGCCAGACTGGGGTCAGTTGAAGAGACCTCTGTGGTGGACTAGGGAAGGGCAGGAGTGTCCAGAGCACGAGGGTACCTTGATGTATCTGTCATGGGGGACGTACTGCAGCACAATGGGCTCCATGGTCAGGACGTTGGCAAACTGCACCTCAGGGATGTAGAGGGCACACACCACATGGGCCCAGCCTGTGGGGAAGTACACACACAAGTTGAGTTAGACGAAAAGCTGCGAGAGAAAATAGAATAAAATTGGAAGGAGAATGGAGTGACAGAGTGGACGGTCAAGATGTTTACCTCCGCTGTCTGTCCTCTTGAGGGCACCATCTTTGTGAGGGCAGAGCTCACACCTCTGGGGCGCAGAAAGAAAAGCATTCTTACAAATCTAGTCCAGGTTACATAAATACCAGCAAGAAAGACTCAAAAGACAAAAAAATTTACCTATTTTTAAACCTATTTATTTGATAGTTGTAACTCGTGTATTGCCTTTTGGTCATACCAAGATTGTTGTACATGTAGACTCACCACTCGGGCAGCTCTCTCCTGTGACTCGCACTTCCGACAGAACCATGGCCCAGTGGGTACTTGCACAATGCCATAACATGCTGAGACGAAAACGTACACACAAAGAGGTCAACAACATTTTGCTTTTCAATGTGAATGTACATTTTGAAAGTCAGTTCAAACTGGAAACTGAGAATATTCCCAAATCAGTCAGTTTTTTTCACATGTTGAGGTCTCTGTGTAATGGCATAATTTAGCTACTAATTACGATTTGGATTACTTTGATAAAAACTTGGAAGACTACGTTTTTATTAGACTACCGTAAAGATGCGAGTTGGATAACAAAATGCATGATTATTGTGGAACAACATGTCAGAGAAATGCGATGAACAATAGTAAAGGAACATTAGGACACTTTCATATGCCCCTCCTACGTTACAAAAAGGCAACAAAGCTAGATAAATTTTGCGCTGGCAACGCGTGAACAACGCATCTTGAGAATCAACAAAGCGTAACTTCGTATAAAATAAAACCACGCATTTGAAACTCAGTAGACGGCGCCATAAGGGTTGATGTCATAATATAATTTTGATGCTCAGTCTTGTCAGCGCATGCTGGAAAAAACAACAACACCCCCTCCCATATAAACAGATAGAGCGCACGTAGCAGACTTAAAGCACCAGCCCGACATCTCACCGTCCCCAAAGCGGTAATTACAATGTAATAGCAAGCGTGTTACCTTGATGCACAGCGACGCTGCAGCCGTGTCCATCACAGTACACAAGCGGATTCTCAGCCCAGCCTCGCTCATCGGAACACACGCAGCAACCTCCAACCATTTCCCGCATGCTGTTCCCATATGATATGTATTGTTCGGTTTTGCGACGGCTAAACCTCGCCAGGTTGTCAAGTAGTCCCTGACGTATCAAACATGGTAGTCGGTAGTCGTGCAATAGTTCAGCCAAGAATGAATCTCAGCGTGGGGTTCGGCCGTTGCGAGTTTTCCGTGATGTCCTCCTGTCCCCCTAGAACCGATGCAGTGCGCATGCTCTATCTGCTGCGTTGACTAGAAAGTCGCTCTGTGTCAAGGTAGCAACATTTTGAAGCCATTCCAAGTCTTTAGTCTGTGATTAATATTTAAATCTGTGATGGTCTAACCAGTCAGTAATAACATGTGCCAGAAAGAATAGCTATCATTACCACAGTAGTCAACTGAAACCTGTGTGCCACTAATAAGTTGTAGGCTATAAACCTCTGGCAAGTAATTTCATTGCGCCATGTTTGAGGTTCCTCGGGGGATGGGGTGGGGGGACAAGAATGAGCCCACCATATGAAACATAATTATGGCTCATTCAAGAACGGAATAAAATGCTGCACATAATAGAGATACATTTAGATTAGTTGTAATCCTAGTTATTTCAATGATTGTTCTTATACAATATTGTTATTAGTATTCAACTAGGCCTACTAGGATTACATCATTTTTTATTGCTAAATGTATTACTATCTGTTACGACATTTTAATAGTTTCTGTCGCAACAAGTCCCGTAGCCTACGAATGTTCCTGCCTTGTGCCCATCACTTTCAGTGAATTAGCTCGAAGGAACATGTTTATAGGTTGCCCAGTCTGTCATGAGTTTGGTCAGCAGATGTCACTGTTGCCTTCCATATTTAAATTTAGATTCCATCAGGTTTATAGCTATTTTATAACTCGTCTGCACAGTTGGGCTAACAGTTGCATGAGTATAGCCTGAGTATAGCCTATAGGTATAGTTGCATGAGTATAGCCTGAGTATAGCCTATAGGTATAGCTATAGCTATATATATATATAATAGCTGAACAATGAAAGGTGGATAAATGGCCCCGGGCAACAGCCGTGCCTCAGCATCCCGCACAGGCGGGCAGACGCCCATAAGGTGATCAAAAGAGAAAAGGTGACTGATGACTGTTATTCTCTACCTGTAAGGTACACATTCTTCATCCATTCGGAATAATATTCCATATAGCCTATTTGAATAATGTTAATATTTTTTAAAAAGTGAATCTTTGTAGTCGTTTTGTCTCGTTTTTCCAATGCCGTCAAACTGCAATTTACAATATTGATGACTGATGTCAGACGAAAATAAGAATATGCCCTTAACCTTCGGCAGCCTCATGCTTTGAGGCTAAATATAGGGCTGGCTTCATACTGTATAATGTAGTAATTAAAAGTTTTCTTTAGCCCTCAAAGGGGGAGGTAGGCTTTATCTAATGGATAGAAGCGATAATGCGGTGACAGCTGGATGAATCCCCCGCCCTTTTGTTGTCTGAGGAGGCGACATAGATGTATGCATGCATTATGTCTATGAGTGGCGAGGTGTGACAGTGTCAGAGTGCGAGGCCTCTGCATATTTTAAAATGGACAGATAGTCAGTTTAGACTGTGTACTCTGTCTGCATTCAAATGAGATATCCTTGAGGGGATGTTTAAACCTTGTAGAACCGGACAGAAATATTCAGATGATTGGCCTTCATTGATCCGTTTTTTTCTATCCCACCTTTAAACCCCCACCCACCCTCACCCCCCTTAGGGCCTGTAAACCATACGAAAGTGGTACACTCTTACGCACATTTATGCCTTTATATTTCCCATGGGTGCTTGAACTTGGTCTGAGAAGTAGCAATTTCCCTCAGATTTTAGAATAACGGTAGGCCCAAGCCCAACAGTTTACCTTGGTGTCCAGGGAAAACCTGCAATAGCCTGCTTCCACCACCAGAGGGTGGGTCCTTATGGCACTAGTAATTTCCTACAGTCTGTCTCTACAATCTACATTCCATAAAAAATATTGGGAGGCATTTACACAAATAAGGGCTTAAAATAATATCATATTTGTATAATCCAATGCAGGATCAAATGTGTTCAAATTCCTCATAAGCCACAAGTATTCTCAATGCTTTGAGTCAGACTAAATAACTTTTGATGTATATTTATATCAAATAGATAAGGATCAGTTAGCTCAGTAACAACAGACCAGTACTAATATCTACAGTAGCCCTGAGAGTCCAACGCACTGCAACTGCAGAAAACACAAGCAAATAGACAAAACACAAGCAAATTAAGAAAACACCTACATCAATTTGACAAGACTTGCGCAGCATTTAGAAAACTGAAAATCCAGACAACACAACACATTACACAAACGTGCTGAAAATACTAAAACACAACACATTATAGAAACACACTGCAAATGCAGACAACACAACACATTACAGAAACGTGCTGCAATACAGGCAACACAAGGGAAATGTTTACAGACACCTAAAAGTGACAAGGATAACACAAGAACAAAGGACCTCCGTTGCGTTGTCTGGATTTGCAGGACATTTCTGTAATGTGTTGTGTTTTCAGTATTTGAAGCGCATTTCTGTAATGTGTTGTGTTTTGTGTACTTGCAGCGCGTTTCTGTAATGTGCTGTCAAATTGATGTAAATGTTTTCTTAATTTGCTTGTGTTTTGTCTATTTGCATGTGTTTTCTTAAGTTGCAGTGTGTTTGGCCTCTCAGGGCCTCCGTAAATATCCGCTATTTTGTCAACTTAAAGCAGCAGTAGGTAGTTTCTTATAAGAGGTGGTCGCCTCTACAGTTTACTAGCTGTAATAATTTTTGCCTAACCGTTGCAAAGAAGACATGCAGAACGCTTGTGGTCACTTTGTATCGTTGGCATGATCAACGACTATTCTCCAAATATGAGCATCTCTTCCTGATTTAGTGACTCACTTCCTTGTGCCATAAAGCAAATTGTCACAGTTCCGCGGGAGGCCACACCTGGCGGCAACTTTTATATGAAATATTGAGATTTCAAGAAGTCTGTTCTGAACCACGATTTTTTCATTCTCTCATTGACATTACAATGTGCAAACTGTAGAAAGGTATTGATAATACATCAATACAAAAAAAGTTGCCTATAGTGGCTTTATGATTCAGTTATATGTTGGCATAAATATAATGGGGTTATGCGTAGGAAATAATAGATCAGTGGTTAAAAAGTAGGGGGTATACATTTAGGAATGGTGTATTAACCGCAGTAAGAAGGGGAATGTCCTGAAAGGTGATGAACTGAAAACCACTGCATAAAAGAGGGCCCGTGCTGTTTATATTATAAGGCTTTTTTTTTTAAACTCTCTTTCTGTAGAAGCGTGGTCCACGCTTCGCAGAAATAGCTTTGTTATTGCTTTTATTCTCACACCTCAGTGCAGTTTTGGAACAGGAATAACAGCAGACAATAAAACAAGACAAAACAATCCTAGTCCTTTTGCAAAATATTTGTACATAGTTTAACACTTTGGAAGCTGCAGGCATTTATATGTATGAACAATAGAATTAGACTTCAAACAAATCACCGTATAACAATATTCTATGTGTTAGCTGAACAGCAGTACACGACTTCCAAAAAGAATGGTTTATATCTAACCTTTTAAATATTGTACACTTATTAAAACTATCGAGTTACTTTTTGTATTTTATGTACATACAGTCCTTATTATCTACTAAGAGGCTAAAATGCTTTTAAAATTATATTTGTGTGTTTGTGTGTTTGTGTGTGTGTGTGTGTGTGTGTGGTGCTGTTCCTGAGAAACCTCTCTGGTATGTTCTACATGTGGTCAGGACTGTGTGTGTGTGTGTGTGTGTTCACAGACTATTTCAGCTCCAGACGGTGCTCGCCGCGGACTATGTGCGAGGAGAACTCGTAGCGATCGCGGCTGCGGTGGCCACACACGTTGCACTCCAGGGGGTCTCGAAAGCCGTGGCATCCCATGTGGATTGTGAACATGACATAGTCCAGGAAGATCACCCTACAGTGGCCACATGGATATGTGGCCCCGGGCACCAGTCCTGCCTCCCCATCCCCCCTCACCACCCTCAGAGCCTCCAGTGGCAGAGGCAGTGGATGAGCCTGAGCCTGGGGTTGTGATAGGCCATTGTGGGGATTGGGCCCCGCCAGCAGGTGCCCCATGGAGTACAACAGAGTCTGGGGGCTGTCAAGGCTGCCGTGGCCCTGAGTGGCACTGCTCTTATGAGAAAGGCCAGGGATAGGCTGTTCCAGCTTGTGGCCATTGGTGAGTGCTAGAGGGCTTTGGTTGTTGCGGGACAGAGGGATGGGGTAGGTCCTGAGGGAGCACTCTGGCTCCAGGCCTGCATGGGGGTCGTGGCCCGGGGAGCCCAGGTGACGCTCCATCATGTCAGGCTGGTGCATCGGTTCCCTGTTGAAGCTCAGGTCTAGACAGATGCCATTGTCCCCTAAAATCAGCCACATGGAGAGAGAGCAGCTCAGCGCCCTGTACCGACATCAACATAGATAGTAAGCTGTTTTCATGAAACAGAGTGAGCGAGAGCAAGGCTAAAACTAGTACAGGGAAAGAGGGAAATGTATCATGCTCTAGCACTAACAAAGCAGAAGGAAAAGTAGAAAGAACACAGTCTTTTGACATGGGTTGTTAAACTATTCACAAGGACAGTTAAAAAAAAAAGCCAAGCAAAAAGCTTGCAACAGCTCTTGACCCTGCCGTCAAGACTTTCTGCCAAGCGCACCCAACAAGGACAGAGACGAGAGGAAACAGACGAGGCCCTTGCTGCAGCTGCACCGCAAGAGAGAGCGGAGACCGAGGCACCTGCTCACGTTTCTCGCCTCTCGCCTATGTTTCTGCTCTCTCTGCGGTCACAGACATAACTTCTCTTTTCCTCCTGTGGTTGTCATATATAGAAAGATCGCAGTTCATTTGTCAAGCTGATAGAGATAGGATACCTATACACAGACATGGTTTGCAGTAAAGTGCCAAGCACAATTCTGAAACTAAAACCAATCTAACTCAACTCCAACGTTAAGCTGCTTAACCCCAAAGGGGTGAGCTGAATGTTGGAAATAGTTGCATGCACCCAGCAGGTTTGGGAAATCCTCGTGCCAAGTCAGCCATTTACTGAAAGTGATGTTATTTTCAAATCCATCAGCAATAGTAGAGTTAGTATAGGATGTCTCATTTAGCCCATGCTCATGAGTGCGTAGATTTGTGAGTTTGCGTTTCTAATAAATGTTAAACCATACCTACCACTAACAAAATAGAAACACAGAAAAAGAACAGTGGTCAACCAACCTATGGCACCAAGCAGAGAATTAGGTTGGTGTTCTGCTCTGAACTCCTGCTTGGAAAACAATGGGGGAGGCCGACAAAACTGCACAGACAGACAGACAGACAGCTCTGGCTTATATAAACATACATCTTTAGAATTGCAGAATTGTATCTGGCATGACAGGAAGACAAAAACTGAAGTCTTCATTTTAAATAAAGCCAACAGCAGCAGCAGCAGCAGCAGCAAATAGTTGCAGTGGTTGAAATGAATATTCAAATAATAATGTAGGACATAAAAACTTGTAATAATATAGTCACAATGATGCAAAATAGAATGTAAAATCATCTGCTGATGGATACTCAGACTCCTCACCCTGTTGAAGACACTGCCTGCTGAGCAGAGGCTCAGTGGTGGGTGGCTTAAGCGGGTCTTACCAGTGAATTTTTGTGGCATGGAGCTCTTGCGTTTAGCCACGTTGCTTGCCAGCCGGTCCAGTAGCAGTGCACGCTCTGTGCCCATCTGAGTCCTGGACCCCTGGGCGTCCTCTCCAGCTGAGAAAGAGAGAGAGGGAGACAGAGGGGGAAAAGTCCACAGAATACACTGATACAGTGAGGAAATGCAAGGTGCCTGTTATGTGCTGCAACCGGCTACCAACTCACACATTTTAAGTTGCGAAATGAGTTCATGAAAAGTTACAAACAGCCAACAAACGAATATACAGAAGCTCATACATGTCTCGCATAGAACTGATGCTAGATAATAAGTATATAAGTACTAGAATGCCATCTTGCATGAACGACATTGGCCAACCACAAAGACGGAACATTTTTGTGCGTTGCAACTGTTCTGTCCACACGTGAGGCAGACTCAAATGGGGAGGGGGGATGCTGGTTCCAGCTTCAAAGAAGACAAGACCTAAAAACTTGTGCTGCATCTTTTCACCTCCCCACTGCTGGTACTGCCATCGGAAAACCGCAGCAGTCGTAACCTATTTTGCTTAATGAGCTAACTACCAAAATTTTTCATGTCATACGGCAACACTGTAAGCCTTCACACGTGCACTAATGTGAACATCGACACTTTTGAGTACACCAGCATATCCTCTTAAGTAGGATTCAGTACAAGTGTAACTTACTGTACCATTTGTGTGTCTGGGTGTTTGGTCTAAAGTTGGTGCGTTTGAAGCCTTTCTCACCTTTGTTCTGGATGTACACATGGCACCTCTCTCGGTGCTCTTCCAGGGAGCTGCGCTGCTTGTAGCTGCGACCGCAGTGGTTGCACTTGTAGGGCTTCTCTACTGCAAGCGAGAATGACAGTTAGAAATCACACATGAAACAATACCCACTTACATTGTGAACAGTCTGAAAAGCCTTCTCTACAGGAATCGCTAAACACATTTGCATCACAGTAGCTTAGGCGCTAAGATCTGTAGAGGGAACTATGAGAGACGTGAGAGTGTGAGTGTGTGCAGGTGCATATGGCTACTGTGAGCAGGTGTGTTTGCCTGAGGGCAGGTGATTGTTTGAGCAGTACCAGAGTGGGTGCGCAGGTGGCCGCTCAGCGCGTCACGTCGTCGGCAGGCATAGCTGCACATGGGGCACTTGAAGGGCTTCTCCCCGGAGTGCAGTTTGATGTGGCGAAGCAGATTCCCCTTCTGGGTAAAGGAGGCTCCACACTGGCTACAGTGAAAAGGTCGCTCGCCTGGGTAGAAGGCACAGCAATACAGGTGTCAAGCTTCAGCAAAATAAAACTCATTTAATACAGACTCTCTGTGACTTATAATATTGAAAAGATGTAAATGTTTACATAATTGTGTGTTCAGTTCATAGAACGAAATGTCCTCTATAGAAATGCAATTTCCACATGTAAGGTGTAATATGCAAGGAGGAAAAAAGCTACGATCACTCGTCCTTACTCATAGCAAAACACTAAAGCAACCCAATCGAGAACATGACATTATCAGCTCTCCATATCAACAAATCATTGGTGTCGTGACCGCTGTGTTCGGCTGTGTTCCTCTGTGTACCAGTGTGGCTGCGCTTGTGCACCAGCAGCACGTTGATGCTGACGCAGGACAGGCCGCAGATGTCGCAGTTGAGCTTGCCTGCTGCCTGGCTGCGGGGAGCTGAGGCTCCAGACGCATAGGAAGCCGCCATGTGGGCGTCCTGCAGGGAGCCGCCGCCGTATCGGACGTAGTCCGCCAGGGAGAGGTCCTGTGGCTCGTTCAGGGGTTCTCCCTCTTCGTCTCCCTCCATGTTACTCTCGTCCTCTTCTTCGTCCTCGTCTTCCTCATTGAATTCCTCTTCGAGCCTGTCGTCGCCGACGTCTTCTCTTTCGTCCTTCTCTTTCCGGACATCGCTCGGGGAATACTCCTTGTCTTCTCTATCTTCGCTCTCTGTTTTCACTGGAACTATTTCTATTACATAGCAGAAGGCATAAGGGAGAAAGAGAGAGAATACATTTAGAAAAAGGGGGTTAGTATCAAATTATCCACAAATACCATTGATAGTAAATGGAAGAATGACACTGTGGCAAATGGATATAGAAATGTTTAGATTGACACACATAGCGCTGTGACCAAAAGTTCAGTTCACAGTAACCTTACGTAACCAGGATATCTGGATGCTTTGTTTTCGCATTGTGCCACCGCGTAGACGACCAGATATTCTGCTCATCACTGAGTGCAGTAGAGAAATAGGGAAGTAAAGATTCCTATGAGGACACTGGTCTGTTTTAAATGTTTGGGGCAACACAGGAGAAACACAGAGGACATGGCTGTGAGAGTGTAGAGAGGAAACACTTGACCAATAGAAAGGAGGCCGACAATCTCTCGAAGGGGAAGCACTTCTTGCTATATCTATTCTCTTTGTTGGTTCACAGTTTAATATAGAAACAGAAATTAACCCAAATTGGAATTTTTTGGGTCATTTATGTACATAATATATAATAGTATAATGTCAATAGTAATAATAATATTAAGCAACATAGCTAAAGATACATTTTTGACTTTGTATTTTAGATTGCGTTCCATTGAGTTCCGAGGGTATTGCTAGCATGAAAGTCTTCACAAACTTATTTAACCATATTTGTGGTCATATTAAGGGTAGGCTTGTCAATGATATGAACTGAGCATTTTTGTTGTTACAAAAGATTTAAATGGAATTTGTTCAGAATTTACACACACACACACACACACACACACACACACACGCACACAGAGAAAACATTATTAGAGGGTCAAAAGTTCATATAAAAATAAATAGAGATGACATTGATGTCCTACCAATCTTTCTTTTAAAATAATTTTTAACAGATTGGAGGGTTTAAAAAATCTATAGAAGTTTGTGTGAATAAATCCCACAAAATCCAATCCAAAAAAAACACATGTGGCAGGAGCTGTAGATAAACCTTGTCAGTTTATATGCATGTCCATACTGCATGCAAGTTTACATTTTCCATAAGGTTCTCGAGAGAATGTTCTTTGCACATACTTCCAACTATGGAGGTGAGTAGACACAGTGAGAACATCAACCACAGTGTCAAAGAGCTCTGTGGGGCGTTGACGTGTCTCCACTTCTACATTTATATTTATGGTCTGACAGTCTGATATTACCACCAGCACATCTCCAAGTGTGGTGAGGCTACTTTGGGGCGCGCTAGAGAGAGATTTAGAAGATGTGCGCCGAAGATAACGTCGAGGCATTTCCTCTTAACGCAGAAAAACCAGAACTAGGGCAGGACAAAGGGGTGTGAAGTTCTCCTTCGGTAAACAACATTAATTCCTTCGTTTCTTTTGAAAAGACAGATTGATAAATGGAATAGGCATTTGTCAAAAAATGCCAATGATACTATATTGAATGTATTAGTATGCTTAGACTTGTTATAGACTTAATCAAGTACATGGACCACACTTAAGAGATGCACTCCTTAAACATGTGCATGGCACATTTAATCTTATAGTTACCACAGAATCCCAGTAGCCAAAGCTAATTGTGACTTCAAGAGATTTGAGTGTGCTGTACAGGACACAGTGAGAGTTGAACAAAAACTCAGTGCAAAGTGGGTCAGATAGCTACCATGTGCCTTTTTGAAGCCAGATCACTGTTTCTGATTAAACTTAATGAATGGTTCCCTTTAAGCGCTAGTTTATCCTCTAACCAGCTATCTACACTTTAGATAGTATATAGAGTTTACACCGTGAAGGTTGAAAGCCACAGCGTGAAAAACTCATTAGTAATCATCTCTAGAGCCACCCCCGCCCTGTTCTGCTCTGCACGTATGCAGGCTGTCACCAGAGCAACCATTTACAATTCCTGGCCTGTTTGTCCTCACAGCCCAGAGCTTAGTGACGTTCAATCCTCTGAGCGGTTCCACGACGTCCAGAAACCACAACAGTCTCAGATGTGGCAGATGAGCAGCTCGAGGGCTACAAAGTGCTCAGAGGTTTTTACTCACTAATGTTCAGAGTCCTAATCTATGGCTGTCAGAAGCATATTGACAGTTCTATCGGGACAATGTTAGTTAGCTTTATGGTTACTATGTTCGTAAACCTCTAAAAAGAGATGTCTTGTTGCAGTCGTAAATAGATTAACATGGAACTCATAAGAGTGTGTGTGTGTTCTTTTATTTCTCCTTACCTGTCTTCTCCTCCGAACATTCCATTCCATTGTTGTTGCAGGGGGGGCTTCGCGTGACCTCTGGTTCCTTCCTTTCACCCTCTTCTTCTTCTTCTTCTTCTTCTTCACATCTGTCTGAATTTAGATCTGTCAATCCATTACTTATAGATATGAACAGTAATTTAAAAAAAACCTCATTATATCCATTCACATAATTTTTCATATATTTTATGAAAAACATTTATGAAACATTAAAGATTATATTCGGGGACAAAAGTCCTCAGGTACCCACCAACTTGATTCTCTGTGTCCATCATGAGGGAAAAGTCTTTAGGGAAGAAACATCTTTTTGTTACATGCGTTTGCATCTAGTGATCTGAAAGCTCAATAAAGTTTTTTTCTTTATCAATATTTGTAGAAATAAAACCATTAAAGGGTAGTTTGCAGCCTTATACAAAAACTTATCAATATTATTACTAAAGCAGTAGAAAGTACCTATGTAGGCGGAAACCGAAGGTAAAATGTCCATGCTTCATTGCTCAAGCATAGCAGGTTATTTAAAATAGCCTAATAAAAAAGTTCACTTCACATGCATTTCCTGTTAAGTGTATGTTATGTGACAATCTTGTGCTTTTGCCAGTGCACCTTAGGCCATGACTGGCTTGGAAAGTTTGAAACATTCAGTAATGTAATTGAATTAAATTAACTAGACCTTTAACTTTGGTTTAAGTATATGCTCGGATGTCATATTTCGAACAAATATTTGTAGAAGGGAGCACGACCGAAGAAATACCGTGGATGAAGAAATGCTTTTTATTAACCAGCTAAAGATGATTGATACGTTTATATTTCATATAAATTATTGACATTCAAACTGTGATAAGTATTGATAGGTTATTTAAAATAAGTACAAAGGAGCTTACTGTCAGTTATAATTCCAGTTCATGCTTTTTACACAATAAAACGTGAAATTCGAATGAAAGCTTGCAAAAAAACTATTTACCTTTTTTTGCCGAACACCTGAAATTCGCTAGCTCTCTCTCTCAGTTCAAAGTTTGCCGTCTCTCCCGCCGTAAGATTCCTTATCCACCACTGGAGCTTCTTGCGCTGCGTGGAACGGAATATGCCAAATCTAACGTCACACGGGAGACATCGCTTAAAGGGATAGGTACAGTTAAAAAAAAATTCAAAACACCTATGTTAACATAATACTAGTGGTAAACCATATAATATGTTGAATATTCTACCAAGTAGGTCAACTACTAAATTAGGTACATCATGTTTGAAGTAAAATTTTGTATTTTGAGGACTAGGGTTACTAGCTGAATGACATTGATGGTGAGCTGTCTAAGTCTGACTGGTTTACCCTGCTGAGGTACAACTCCACCATCTTGTGGTCAAAGAATGCTGTTGCCTTTTGTGTCATCGGAAAGGCAGCATTCTGTCTATGCACTGATTCTATATGGTTGAAAAGCAGTTTTTACATATATATAAAGACTAACTATTCCAACTCACTGACAAAAAATAGGTAGCCTATTACTGAACAGATCATACAAATACTTGACCTAAAGTTGTCTCTATATGTTCATTATGAAAATATGCGACCACATAAGCCCTAATTCTTTCTCTTAGCAGAGGGGATTTGACCAAGAGGTTCCTAGCATACAAATATTTCAGAATCTAAAAACTATAAACTAATAAATAAAACATTTTTCAGGAACACCACCTGTTCCAAAATACTGTCTTCCAGAGTGCTGTAAGATGTATACGAGAAGTATGTTCTAGTACTCTGTGGCCTCTGCTGAAACGTAATGTGCAGCATACTACTTCTAACAAGACAGAATCAGAACATCGTATTAATCTTAAGTCTCTTTTACAGAAACTTCTCAATAATACAATATTTACCATACCATTAAGATGAGATATTTAAGTAACAAAGTCATGCTTTATTTTTCTAGACCTGACCTTTTTCATATAATCTATCTAATCTGTATTGTATTTCCATGTCCTATGTTTACAGGAGTGTGCAACTGTGTTGTATCTGGGATGTCTGTCGGGCATGATCAGATTTACGTTAATTTATTGTATTAAACATATTGTATTCATTATTTTGTACCAATTATTTTTTGGAATCCCCAGTTAGATCCATCCGATCTCATAAAACCCCTAAACATACTGTACCTCCATTAAACACTTGAAAAAAAGCCATAGAAAATGGATTTATACCTCAGATAGCCATGATAATGGATTAATACCTCTGATAGCACTAGATAATGGATTAATAACTCTGACAGCCATAGGTAATGGATTCATACCTCTGATAGCAATAGATAATGGATTAATACCTCTGATAGCCATAATGGATTAATACCTCTGATAGTCATGATAATGGATTCATATCTCTGACAGCCATAGATAATGGATTAATACCTCTGATAGCCATGACAATGGATTAATACCTCTGATAGCCATGATAATGGATTAATACCTCTGATAGCCATAGATAATGGATTAATATCACTGATAGCCATATATAATGGAGTAATACCTCTGATAGCCATGATAATGGATTAATACCTCTGATAGCCATGATAATGGACTAATACCTCTGATAGCCATAGATAATGGATTAATACCTCTGATAGCCATAATGGATTAATACCTCTGATAGCCATGATAATGGACTAATACCTCTGATAGCCATGATAATGGACTAATATCTCTGATAGCCATATATAATGGATTAATACCTCTGATAGCCATATATCATGGACTAATACCTCTGATAGCCATAGATAATGGATTAATACCTCAGATAGCCATAGATAATGGATTAATACCTCAGATGTCTCCTTACTAAGGGTTGTCCATGCATGTATAGCTTGTGTGCATAGTAAACCCACGCAGTGAGGTAAGGTAAGGTAATCTAATTGTTCACTACGTGTACAAAATGTGTTTGGTTCAACGTTTGTTTTGGCAACTATGAGACGTAGAATCAAACAAGAAATTGTGTCCAAAACAGTACTTTTTAGCAGCTATCAGGGTATACAGTGAAAATGTCTGCATGAAAAATGTGTGCTGAAGCCACAATGATAGACTTTAGTGTCTGCAGAAAGACTGTTGAAGCCAAAACCACAGCATTTCGCCATTTTACAGTGGATCTGCCTACAACACACACACAAATAAGTATGCTGACAGAAAACAACAGCAAACCCAGCATCATCACTAACTAAACAGCATGATTATCGTGTACACAAGCACGCACACAACACCCATAAACTAGCACCTAATAAATGAAACAGAACCTATACTGCCATGAGTCTGCCTACTACCTCCAGCTAAATTCTTCTTCTGCTGTTTGGTGCTAATGTAATTTAAAAATTGCCAGATGTTGCGCAGTAATGTTTTAGCAATCAAGTTGAGTGTAGGCGAGTGTGTTTTTGGAGCTTTGTTGCAGGACTAATTCTATTAAATAAATATATTTACTGATGTAAATAAATAATCAATTATGTCATTCTCAAATCAAACAAGACCAGTCAACCATTTCCCTTCCATTCAAGGAAAGAACTATCCTGCAGGTTAATTTAGGGATGAAACATGCACACAAGTGTGTCCACACGTTCAGGTTAAGATATCATTTGGTAATGAAATAGAAAGACAAATTTCAAATGCATAGGCAAAATGCTAAATACTTAATTTACACAAAGCACTACAATAATTAAATGAAAGCAAAGGAAGACGCACACGTGAAACAAAACAGAAGGAATAGAAGAAAAGTCCCACACTGAGACCAAACTCCACCAAAGGCCAATAAAATCGCTTAAGTTTTTTTCCACACACACCTACATTAAAAACACCCTTGCTAGTTGTAGTTAAGTTATCCCACTGTGGGAGAGGTCTGTGGGGGTAGGGCTGCAGTGTGGAGAGGCACTGTCCATTTGCCTGTTATAGCTGCCTATCACAACTAGTGGGGGGATTGAGGGAGGTAGAAATATAGGGGAGTGGACGCTAACTCGATAGACCATTTACTCATTTATACACACCCAGACCCTCACAAATGCGCACACACACACACGCACGCACGCATGCACACTCGCACGCACACACACACATACACACAACAATTTTTTTGTCAAGTAGGGTCTCGACTTCCCTTTTGTCACTGGGCTTGTGTCTGTTAAACACAAATAAGTTTTAGTCCCTTATGTGTGCATTTGACTTATTTATCTTTTCTAAAACATTTTATCTATCTGATTAAAATACATTGTTCTATAAGTTTCAGATGTGACTATGAGTGTGTTGGAAGGTCTGAGTCAGAGTGGACACCTAAGACATGTATCAGGTCATGATTCTAAAATACGTAAGGTTATCACAAAGGTAAATTGTAAAAGAGGCAAGTTTTTTATTTTTTTCTTTACATTTCTGTGAACAAAAAAGAAAGAAAGAAAGGAAGAGTAACATAGAAAACAAGAGTGAGAATGAATGAGAGCAGTAGGTATACAAAGCGAGACGAAGACGTTTGTACGTGTGCATTTGTGGTTTGTGTATGTGTGAACGTCAACCATTTCGTTAGTGTTTCTTTCCTGCAGTTCTGTGTGTGCTTTTTCGAATTAGAGCGAGTGTGTGTACAAGCTTGAGTAGGAGCAAGGGAGTGAGAGCTTTAGCCTGGCATTTCTTCCATGTGCCTTGCAGCTTCTCTCCCGCTGTCAAAGGAGGCGTGTCCACAGGCCAGTATAAAGTCCAAGGAGAGCCACTCGTGTAGAGCCATTCTCAGGAGCAATTCTTGCACTGCAAACCGGGGGGAGAGAAAGTCACTCTACGCAGAAGACTGCTATTTGATGCCCTGCTTACATCTGGACATTAGCAACGCAGACTTGTTCTGCAAGGGGGAGGACTTCGAGCACGTTGAACTTGAGCAGAAAAAGAGACACACCTGTCCAGTTTAGTGGAAATCCTTGCTTCATGCTTATTTCCAACAAGGCAGTGACTTTTCATCCATCAGGTATGAACTCTTGTTTATAAAAGGGTGCTGAAGGCTAGCACAACGGAGGCATTGTTTCCAACCCTGCTACTTGAAACACCAATCGGCTGACAACATCAAGGAGCCAGGCTCACAGACAAAGCCCTCCACTCTATCTCTCTCTATCTACCCCCCACCCCCCTCCCACCCCCCTCCCCCCCTCCCCCCCTCCACCCCCACTGGCTCAAAAT
>JAVQIZ010189888.1:0-24666 GCA_036023535.2 Galaxias brevipinnis
GAGCAGAGACCTCCGTCCTCAGAGAAAGGGTCATAGCAAACAGCTCCAATAAAAAAAAAGACTGAAATGGAGGGGATGGAGGATGGGGGGGGGGGACGGGGACGCGCTGAATGCCAAATGTAGAAAGCAGTGCTGCTAGACTCTTTTACGTTCCCTATCCTCTTTGTTTAGTCCTCTTTTACTTCCCCTTTTCTCTTTTGTGTTACACTGAAAAGCCTTCCGAGGCGCGCTCTCTCTCTCTCTCTCTCTCTCTCTCTCTCTCTCTCCCATCGCTGAAAGAAGTGCTGGCGTAGCCCAACTCGGCAATCTGTGTCGCTCTTTTTTTTTTTTACTCCCTCACTAGAGGAATTAAGGGCCCCGGTCGGGGTGCGTACTTGCGTTTCCCATCTAGTACCCCTTCAAGTCTCCTGTCACACGTTTCCTGTTTGAACAGCACACTAGAGTATTCTGTGCGTCTATGATTTAATTTCCAAAGCTGAGCTGTCAGACACACCGAGCTGAGCTGTGTCCCCCCCGCCCCACCCCTACTGCAATAACCCCACACAGTGCTAAAAGACTGTTGAAGGGGATCTAGTGCCGTAATTGGATTAGCGTGAGTTGAGTGTCATACTTCACACTTTGCCGTGGAGTTCAGGCAGGGCTGTGTAGGTCTGAGCCGTAGCACGTCTGCGGTCTGGACCTGAAAGACCCGGCCTGCTCTAAGCTAAGAGATGGGAGATTGATCGTGTGTGAGAGGCACGCTGGCGTGCGTATGGATTGCCTAATGTGGAGAGTGATGGTGTGTTTGCGGGTCACTGGCGCGTGTGTGCGTGGGGTGTATGCCGGTGTGTGTGTGAACGCCCACGGTGGAGGATTGATCTGATTCTAAGAGGCGTCCCCATCATTCTACCTCCTAATGGGCACGGTTGTCAGGGAGACGTGGTGATCAGTATGGAGAGTGGTGGGTCGGGGGTGGTGAGGGGGTGGGGTGGTGTGTGCTCTCACACTCTGGAGGTGGGGGAAAATAGACTTTATCTTGGTTACAACCCTGAGCTACAGGGGAGAAGGAGAAGGAAGCCATCGAGGGAGAGCAGGGGACAGGTGGTGACCACCAGGTCCTGAGAAGAGCGAGAGAGGAGGAGGAGAGAATGTTCCCTGTCTAAGGCTGATTCTGACGGGCAGACGGAGGCTGAAGCATGCTGACGCACTGCCGCTCACACGCACACGCACAGATGACAGTTGGACTGAGCCAACACTTGTCCTTTGACCCTTCTTCTCCCGCTGCGGTGTCTTTTGTGCCCAGGACGTCTGACATGTCACCAGCCCTGCAGTCTGTGAGTGGTTGGCGAGCTGGGAGAAGCTGAAGAAAAATAAAATGGTATTAAGTGGTTGAAGGGCATTGACACTTTCGTTTCATGAACACGCGTATTTCTCTGATAGCCACGCAGGTTTGAAAAATGCACGGTGACTAATCCGCGTGAGGATGTGCACGGCAGATTTGAAAGATTATTGTTCCCTTCAAAACCCCCACGCCCCTTGCGCGTCACACTCAAACCAGCGTACCGCGCGGTGAGTGTGCGCCATCAGACCCAATAGGTCTCTCAGGTCGGGGCTAATTCCAGGCATGTCTGACATCATGCTCTTCTCAGAATGCCTTTTTTCACAGTGACAAAAAAGGCCCGGAGGAAAGGATCGGCCAGTTGCGCAACACCCTCCACGTCTTCCTCTCGTCTGTCGTCCTCCCTCCTCCTCCTCCTCCTCCTCCTCCCGTCTCTGTCTAAGCCTGTGGGGGAATCCAGTTTGACAGCTTTAGTGACTGCAAGCACGGGCACATTCATAAGTGCAACGTTACACTGGGCAAACTGTTGCCGTGGTTCTATCCTGTCTGGTCCTCTGGTTTAGCCTAGACTGAGTAGAGGCCATGGAGGGAGCCACAGGAACAATGGACTCTGTAGAGAGCAGCCTGGCCTGCTTTTCTCAATGCAGCAAAATGGCTCGGTAACGGCTGCCGTCTCTCGTACTGTGCGGCTGTGCTGTCTCTGATGCCCTGGCCTAATTGAAGTAGAGTTTAATATCCTCTATTGAGAGAGAAAAAAATTAAAAAAAGATGGAAGCTCATTCCCTGAGAGTGCTCCAGTCCCATTTGCATTTTATGAAATATTGTCTTCACGGGAGATATCAATCTCCCCAGCAGTAATGGAGTCTTTTATAGGGTGTAATTGTGCAGCTCCGCATCTCGTGAGCTATAAGCCTCCTTTGTGGTCGCACTGTGTCTCTCACGACGCCCTCTCATTAAAGAAGAAAGAGGCAAATACACCAGCAAGGAAACTCTGTGATCTCCAATGTCTAGTGTTTTACCTAGAAACTGTTTTTTTTGTCACTCCGTTCAAATCACACACACAAACACACACGCACACATATACAGACAGACTTTTCAAGTTATGATTACGCATCAATGTCCACTATTAAAGTAAAATAAAATCAAACCCTTTGGTCCATTTCCCGCTGCCTCGGTTTAGTCGTTTTCAACTGTTCTCCCTGAAACCAAATGAATACTTAATCCAGCTATTACTATGCTCAGGAAACATTATTAAATGATAACTCTTTTCTAGGGGATGGTGGGGTGGGGGGGTTACGCCTGTGAGCTGTTAACCGGGGAAACGGCTGTGATGGATGGACCTCGGCGCCGCTTTCTAACTGATTAGATTTATGTTTGATTGGGCCGTTAGGACGTTGATCCTAAATCCCGGGATCGGGGTAATGCATCGGATGTTCCGTGCCTCGGTAGCCGAGGAGATGACGTACAGTGCCAGTCAAAGGTTTGGACACACTTTCCCATTAAAGTCAATGAGAAAGTTGTGTCCAAACTTTTGACTGGTACTGTATATATTTGACATTGTTCATATTCGATGTTGTTCTGTTTTGGAGCCGCTGGAGATTCATCTCGTAGTGCAGGTTTGAAGGCAGGAGGACATGTTTGGTGGTGTGAAAAGAGCCTCATCACATTTTTTTTATGCAAGCCCTCCGTTTTGTTTACCGTCTCGCCCTGCGGTCGTCATCTTCTTGGGATTGTATTCGTCATGTTTACAGCGCTTGGCTTCCTCTATTTATTTGACTGCTCTGTTCTCCCGGAGCTTCCATTTCCAGGAAGGTGTGACCAAAGCACTAGTCACAGACATCTCATTCCTCCGAGGACGTCTGTGCCGATTCCACAGCAGATTGCATTAGCTTACTGCTATTCATAATGTTATATGAGTCAGTCCCTGCGGATGTTGCTCTTGTGTTCGCTCTACTTCAAACAGTGTGGTCGACAAGTCTGTCTGAGTTCACCTGGTGAAATAGAGCATGGATAATCCCTCAGTGCCCGTCTCCAAAATTAATGGCTGTTTGTGTGTGTGAGTGTGTGTGTGCTTGCTTGCGTAAAAACGTTGTGTACCTGTGTGTCCGTGTATGCTTGCCGAAAGACATTCTGTCCCTGTGTGTATGGCTGAGCCTTCTGTGTTCCAGGCAGCCAGTATGATTATGGCGTGTTTGAAACCCAGACTTGTAAGATGTCATTTTCATAACCATTGCCTATTTATTAGTATGAGTATTACTGTCATTCAGTAACTCTGTCATTGCTCTTATAACCCTTTCACCTGCCTGCCTGCAGCCATGATAATTCTCTCTCTCTCTCCCTCACTCACTCACTCACTCACAGTGTGTGTTGTGTATGATCTTAACTTATCTCCCTTTCTTTGATGAGATTTTTGGGTAGCCCCTTCTAATATTCTATACTTATTTGTCCTTTTCTTTAACCAGTGAGAGTTACTTAAAGATTTATATCTCTTTTTCAAGTGAATCCTGGCCAGGTAAGGCAACAAAAAAACGAAACCTAAACCCATTTGTCCTTTTGTTTTGGTCTGTCCTTTTCCCCCCTAGGGAGACTCCATGAAAGATGACAGAGGAGGTGATTGTTGTAGCCAAGTGGGACTACACGGCCCAGCAGGACCAGGAACTTGACATCCGAAAAAACGAGCGGCTCTACCTGCTGGACGACTCCAAGACGTGGTGGAGGGTCCGCAACGCCTCCAACCAGACGGGCTACGTGCCCTCCAACTACGTGGAGCGCAAGAACAGCCTGAAGAAAGGCTCGTTGGTCAAGAACATTAAGGACACGCTGGGTGAGGCCTCCCTCCCTGTCTCTGGGTCCAGTGCTGTTTTGTTTTATTTGAAGTGGGGGTTTTTTTTATTTTAAAAGCACACGTTTCTTAATGGGTCTAGATGTGAAAGTGGAGCAAGCCCCTCATCCGTTTCAATTCTCATCTACTTTAGTGCTAGGAGATGGATGAGGACATTCCTAGCACCTCTTCATTTTGTGTGTGTGCGTGTGTGTGTGTGTCCTACAGTATGGCTGTCTTTGATTGTGTGAACCACTGCCCACTGTTTTCTGGCTGTCCTAGTTGGAATTAGTGTTCATTTGGCCGTTCCTCTCAGCTGTATCTGGCTTTACCTAATATGTTTAGAAATTGTACCATTGTAACATAGTCAGACTATTCTTCTACGTTCCTGCAGTCAAAACTCCTCCATTTACTATATCGTAGAGAATTTGCCAAGAATGATGATGGTGTCCCCTTCTGGAACAGGATTTTGGAGGATTAAATCATATATATTGCCAAGCATGCAGTAGCTGTAGGGGCGGGTCTAACACTTTTGTGGCCCCAGTCACTATTGTAGAGTGGCTATGCGTATGTTATCGCTGCAAGGGAGGAGCTGTCTCTTTATCTCCCTCTCTCCCTTTCTCTCTGTCACTAATGCATTCTCATTTCGGTGCATTGTAAAGGAGATATCAATGTTTCCATCTAGTCACAGAGACTCATAGCCTAGTAGATAACATGAATAATCAAGTCGGTGCAATTGATGAACGACATTAGAAATAGGGTCCCGTTTTCTGAAATGTAATTCGGGATACTGATTGGAGGGGTTTGAGGGGTAAGCCGAAGAGGTTGGATCTAAATAATGAAAGTAGAATTCAGAAGTGAAACTAAAGACTTAACGGCGAACAAGACAGAGGGATTTAGAAGAGACAAAGATAGAGAGGCGAGGGAAAAGGAACGAGAAACAGGAATGCCAAAGAGTGCAGGGAGGGAGAAGTGGACTGTGCAGAGAGAGAGAGAGAGAGAGAGAGACAGGGAGAGGAGAAGTGGAGCAGAGAAGTGAAGTGATGGCAGGAGCCTGTTTTCTGACACACCGATTCCTCCCGGCTCTGTGGGCATCTGCCCTCAGGGAGAGCTGTACCAGACTATGTGGGCCAACATGGCAATCCCTGCCACTTTGACTCACCACGCACCAGGGTCCTGTGTGTGGATGTGGAGGCCCTTGTGTGTGGATGTGTGGGCGTGTGTGTGGGTGTGTGTGTGGATGTGTGGGCGTGTGTGTGGATGTGGAGGCCCTTGCGTGTGGTGTTTGCTTCCCTGTGTTTGTGGGAAGCACGTTCATCTTTCAGTGCATACCTCCTTCTCTCTTTTTAGCTTCTTTCATTTTTTTCTTTCTTTCTCTCACTCGTTCTCTCTCTCTGTGAAACATTCACCCCCCCTCTCTCGCTCTCTCTGTCTGCCTCCTCTCTTGTTCTGTCACGTTGCCCTCCCTCTCCCTCTGCGGTAGTCAGTGGGGCCGCTAACTGTCACACAGTGTCCCTGATCGATCAGTCTTCCCCGTCTATTGGTTTTAATGCCCGTGCTGCCGTGATGGATTACTGAACGCCCCCCTGCTGTATCACTCTTCTATGAATAGATCATTATGGCCTAGTTCCATTTCATTTCATCTTCCACTTCATATCCAACTTCAGCCTCTGATGGTATGATATCACCAAACAGGGTGACAACAGTGTGGGGATTAGGTTTATTGGCACGAGAAACTTGTACAAGCCAATTCATGTATTTGTGCATAACATGTACCTAATATTCAATCAGACATTTTATTAAAGTCCTAGTATAAGGCGGGAAAATTATTGATTTACTGAAGTAGCTGTCAAATAATATATATCACTTTTTATGTTATTTTCTACAGTGAAGAAAAACTGTCCCCAGAGCCTCTTCATTTGTTCTCTCCTCATTAAAAACTAGAGCCAGGCCCAACAACATTGACTGACTATCCCTCTATCCTATTGGCCAGCGGTTAGGTGGCTTCCACACCTAGGACGATAGCCATAACCATAGCTGTAACTATAAAAATCACTCCAATGCAAACATAGGAGCCTGTTCACACTACGATAACTATTACTTAGTGGGGAACGATATCGTTCTGATGGCTTTCAGAGCAAATTTTCTATGTCCCTTGAACGATAAACTGTTCACAACCAATTTAAACGTGTTCTACTTGGACCTTGAAATTGAATACATGGCAGCTCCCTTTCAATAACACAGAGTGCATTCCTAAGCAAATTATTAAAATCACAGATTTGAAAACTACGATCAGACAGCGGTACAGGGCTTTTCACTTAATACAAAAGCAGCAGGTGATGTCAACTAACGTTGATAGAAATAAAGTCTTCGGGTGACTCACAAATAATACCATGGTGGGATGTGAACATTAGTAAAACTATAAAGCCTAATGTTATAGTTATGGTTCTGGTTAATAGTCCTAGGTGTGGAGGCTGCCTTAGCCAGGCTTATCGTTCCGATCCCCCAACGCTGCACAGCCTCCCAGGGAAATGCTACTGACACATCTTCCTATGGTCCCCTGATTCTCTGACAGCCTAAGTATCCATGTCCACATACAACAAGGCAGCCAGCCAGACAATAATGGAGGGGCTATCTCTCTTTCATCGTGCGAGCAGCACAGGGCTACATGCTTTAGCTGTGCGGGCCCATCAAACATCCACTCCTCTCCGCTCTGCCGGGTCCTGTTGTTAAGTGGCCACGCTAACCGACTCATGTCAAGGGGCTGGATTGCACACAGCTTGCCGCTCTGCATGTTTTCAGTTCTCAAAGCTCTGTGAGGCGGGAGGCAGTGGGTGGACTGGCCTCAAACCAGAGACCTGCCTCTAGCTGTAGTCGTGTCCGCAGGCTGAACTTTCCGACTGGCCTGAGCTCTCCCAGTGACACGCAGAGTCCGAGGGCTCTGCACCCGTGAAGGGTGGAGGAGGTAAAGAGATGAACTGGGAGAGAAAGGAGAGTTGTGGGAGGAGAGGTGAATGTGGTCTGCTCTCCTGCCAGCTAGAGTGCTTGGTACCTTGAAGTGGAAATGAGTGGGAAGGAGTTTGTGTGTGTGTGTGTGTATGTGTGTGTGTGGGAGTGGGAGAGTTTCTGCTGAGTTGAGCTGTACGAGTCTTAAGGGAGTGTGCTGCCCTCGGCACATCTCTGCTCAGTGCAGTGGCGGCTGACGGGTTGGGAGGGCCAGTAGAAGGCCCAGGAGAGGCAGGCTCACCTCGGATTACAGCCAGAGGACTGCTGAGGAACCCATCGCTCTCTCACTTTCTCTCTCTCTCGCCATCCCTCTACATTTCATAGAGACCAACAAACACATCCAAAGCATTTCCTTAGTTGACCTGACGGCACATGATCCGCTCAGTATTCTTGTCATCTTGGGATTTGCATTTGGCATCTCTCTTATTCTGCCCGTCACGCTCCCTCGTTTTTTCTTTTTTGTCCGCTAGCTCCTCTGATGTGTCTGGCCCACTGTCCATTTGAAACAGCTGCCTAGGGACCCTCTCCCTCCCTTCCCTCTCTCCCTCCCTTCCCCTCCCCTCCGCCAACTCTCACTGACAACAGAGATCAGCGCCCGTAAAAGTTCTGTGCTACTCTGTGTGAACTCCAAACAACTTTTCCATGTCGGCCAGGAATATTATATTCAGCTCCGGTCGTTTTCCGTGGAATTTTATTACACCCTTTGTTGGCATACTTGTCAATTTTTCCCACTGGGTAGAAAACGCATAGTCGGCTGACTTAGTTCCGTCCGTTAGTTTATCCTATGCATTTGATAGCATGGGTATGTATTCGGGACGAGGGTATCTAGCTCGCTGATATGGCGTCCTAGAAAGATCTGGTGTGTGTGCCGGGCTACGTAGCACTTATCGCTAAAGCTAATGCTACTGGCACAACCTCTAAAAGGTGAGTAGCTCCTGTTAGCTCAGTCCGGCAGGCAGCTAACAGCCACCTCCACCTGCTTCACCCAACCTCTTCAGTGTGACAGGCAAAGAGCAGGGTAGGAGACCCTGTTATTTGTTTTAGTGGCCCTGAGCACCTCCACCTGGGAGGGAGGGAGAGAGAGTAAGAGAGTGAGAGAGAGAGAGAGAGACCTTTGTTGTTGGGACGCGTGTGAAAGTTGGAGACAGGCAGGAGGGAAGAAGCACCTTTTTTGATCCTGTGGCAGGCTGTCAGTAGCAGCCCAGGCAAGGCAGACTGCTCCACTTTCCTCTCCCCGTCTCCACCGCCTATTCTCAGCCTTTTGATTAGCTGAGATGCAGCCAGGAGATGCTGCACAATGCCTGGCCTAATGAGCAGCCGGCACTCTTCTCCGCTTCGGGGGAAACACACACACGCACACGCGCGCGCTTATTTACTGTGCGGGTACTGGGTGCCGCGCTGTAATTGTAACGTTCCTTTTAACTGGTGGATTGTGTCTGTGGAAGTCCTCTCAGTCCTGTCTTTAGCGCTAGTGTTACTTCCACAGGGCCCCTAAGTGCAGCCTCCTGCCTCAATTAGTTCCCCGCCTGCTCCACGCTCTGCCTGCTCCCCCTGTGGAGCTCTGTGGCTCCGCCCCTGGTTGTTCAGCGATACCTCCAGCACGCGCTAATCAGCCTCGTCAGCGGCCTCGTTTACCGGCCGGGCTCTCACCAGCAGCCTTCTCTAATGACTCATCAAAGCACTCCGAGTGTGTTTAATGGCGCCTCCTCGTTTCCATTTCTATCTTATGTATTCAGGGCACAAGTGGAGGGTAGTGCCGTTCGTACCGTGCTCTGTTTTTTCAGCTGAATGAGATGTCTGGCCATCGTGCTGACGTGGATTCTCTCTCCTCTCCTCTTCGTCTCAGGCCTGGGGAAGACCAAGAGGAAGACGAGCGCCCGGGACGCCTCGCCCACGCCCAGCTCCGACACCGAGTACCCCTCCAACGGCAGCGGAGGAGGAGGAGGAGGCGGGGGCGGAGGAGGAGGTGGGGGCGCCGAGCGGATCTACGACCTCAACCTCCCCGCCGTGGTGAAGTTCAGCTACGCGGCGGAGCGGGAGGATGAGCTGACGCTGGCCAAGGGCTCCAGCGTCATGGTGATGGAGAAGTGCAGCGACGGCTGGTGGCGGGGCAGCCAGGGCGGCCGCGTGGGCTGGTTCCCCTCCAACTACGTCCAGGAGGAGCTGGGCGCCGCCGACGACCGGGGCGAGGGCGACTCGTCCCCGCGGGGGGGGTACCTGGGGGGCTCCGAGGGGGCAGCGCTGGCCAACGGTCGGGCGGGGGGCCGCGGGGGGGGCGGCGGCGTCGTCCTCCATACCGTCCAGACTCTCTACCCCTTCAGCTCAGTGACGGAGGAGGAGCTGAACTTTGAGAAGGGCGAGGTGATGGAGGTGGTGGAGAAGCCGGAGAACGACCCCGAGTGGTGGCGGTGCCGGAACGCCCGCGGCCTGGTGGGCCTGGTGCCCAAGAACTATGTGGTGGTGCTGAGCGAGGGCCCGCCGCCACCCTCCTCCTCCGCGCCCAGCTCCCCACAGAACCGCTCACTGGGGCCGGCGCGCTCGGGGAAGTTTGCGGGCAGGGAGTGGTACTACGGCGGCGTCACCAGACACCAGGCCGAGGTGGTGCTCAACGAGAGGGGCGCGGAGGGAGACTTCCTCATACGAGACAGCGAGTCATCGGTGAGTGCTTGCCATGGAGAAGTTAACAGAGAATGTTATTTTTGTAATGTGAAGGGAATATACGTCAAAGGAAAATGGGGAAGGTTATGTTCAGAAATAATGCTAGTTATGATGCGTTGTGAAAGTAATGGATTGACAAGTTGAATTGGTTCATTGATGTAATGGAGAACAGTGTAGGAATGGTTCCTGTCCGTAATTACGCTAAATACAGATAAGTCTTACACTGACACCTGCTGGTACAATATAGGGCTCATGATTTGTTTTAAGAAAATAACTGAGCTTGAGAATGAAAATTGTACATCTGTTTCCTTGGGCTTTTTTTTAAACAAGATTTTTTTTTTCTTTCTTTCTTTCTTTTTTTTTCTCTCGTTCTTTCTTTCTCGTTCTCTCTTTCTCTCTCTCTCTCTCTCTCTCCTTCTCTTTCTTTCTCTCTCTGTTCAGCCCAATGATCTGTCCGTCTCCCTAAAGGCAGTAGGGAAGAACAAGCACTTTAAGGTGCAGCTGACGGAGGGGGTGTACTGCATTGGCCAGCGCAGGTTCAGCTCCATCGATGAACTGGTGGAGCACTACAAGAAGGCCCCCATCTTCACCAGTGAACATGGAGACAAGCTGTTCCTGGTTAAGCCACTGCTGTGAGACCCACGCAGATACACTGGGACACACACACACACGACACACACGTATACACCGACACACTAGCACACACTCATGCACTCCCGAGTTACCCGTGTCCATAACTGTCCTAATGCAAGCCTTAGTTGTGGACCTGCCAGCTGCTCTTTGCCCCCAACTCTTCTAGAAAACCACATACACACAACTCCCTCCTGACTCTCTGTGGCCCCCCAGTGGTGGTAGAGGGGTATTTCTCTGAGGCTGTAATCCACAGCCCACAGAACCATTTCAAATGAAAACTACAACCTCACAGAAAGCGAAACCCATCATTGTTAGTGCATTATCCCAACCTCTATGTTTTGTAGGCGGAGGACAGAAACATACGATCCATTCATGCTGTTGCTCTTGCAAACTCAGCGCACACATATACACACTTTTAAAAAGGCCATTCTCACTCTCTCACACACACACACACACACACACAAAAGGCAGGTATTCAGGGAGCTAAAAATAGTATATTAAGCACTAAGGCGGCCGATCTCAAGCTCTGGTTCTGCTGGTGTAGTGGGACAGGTGCCAATTTCCCAGTTGGTAGAGACAGGGGTCCAAGGGAGATTGAGTCCTGGCTTTTTGTTTAATATGAATCCTAAGTGAAGCTGACCCTGAAACATAGGTAGTCAATCCCTGAGATAGGAAGGAATACCTTTGGCTGACCCTGGCGAATGAAAGACCTGCTGCTCTAGGGAACCTTACTGTCGGGTATTATCTAGTTATGTCGCTGGCTTTTTGTTGATGTTATTGTTGACTTTTTGTTCCGTTCTGTAAGTTGTATTGAAAATAGTTTGGAACTGATCATGTTTATTTTAAATCACATTGAAATTCCTTCACAGAAAAAAAAAAATCTATCCCAGAATCCTTCACTAAGTGACCATTGTAAACATGATTTTGCCTTCTTTGTCCTTTAGTTTCTCATTTGATTTTCATCCTCCCTGGACCTTAGATCAATCCTTAATTTTCTCTACTTTGTTCATGACTTCTCTCATTCCACAGTGTTTCTTCAGAACTAATATGTTTGTTTTTCAACGCTTAAATCTTTAAAAAATTATACGTACCAGAATGATTGATGGGGTTATTGAGAAGGAGGAAAGCTCTGATGAATTTGAATGTCTTTCGATGTACAACCAGATGTGCCACACTCTTTAACTGTACTGTTCTTTCTATTGGCTCCGGATCTATGTCTCACTCACACACATGTTATTCTATCATGCCTAGCTCTACAGCCATGCAGTGTGCTATTGATTCTCAGTCCTGTGCACAAACTCTTCCCTGTTCTCTTTTCCAAGTACAATGTGTAAGTAGCCGTGTGAGGGCACTAATTCAAAAGTAATAAGAATCGTTTGTTTTGTTTTTATTTACTTTTGCTATGTGTCTGTTTACCAATGAGACTGTCAATCATGGGGTTCTCAGCTTTTATAAGATATGATATATCTGAATGTTATTGAGCATCGTTAATTAATTCTTGTTTCCACTGTATGTATATATTCAATATAAGATGAGGTGCATATATGAATCGTTTCGATCCAACTAATGGTACTGTACCGCCAACAACGTGGTGAGAATTGAAATACTTTTGTTCAATAAAAGTTTTTGCAGAATACTAAAATGATATGCCACTGGTGTGCTTG
The DNA here is from genome assembly GCA_036023535.2 of Galaxias brevipinnis. Classification (NCBI taxonomy): domain Eukaryota; kingdom Metazoa; phylum Chordata; class Actinopteri; order Galaxiiformes; family Galaxiidae; genus Galaxias; species Galaxias brevipinnis. Next base: position 12,101 of record JAVQIZ010189888.1, read on the forward strand.
TTTCCACTTAGCTCTGATGTTGTTTCTTTATGTCTGAATGCAAAACATTATTTACCTCCATTTCACTGATTATTGCCTGGTGTTGTCAAGAGCGTCTGTCCAACGTCTCAGGCCAACAGGGAAGAGTAAACCCCCTGTTCTGTCACTGATTGGAGCGTGGCTGTGACTGTTTCAGGCCCTCCATCTCAGATTGATTACACACCTTCAAACGCTGACTTTGCAAAGATGGCCAATATCATGCAGCCAGACCATAACCGATGATAACCTCTGTCAACCTCTGTGTTGATAAAACGTGCAGCGTACATACCTCAAACTTACATGGGTCCGTTTTAACCAATACCATACAGTAGTGATTGGATTTCTCAAACTGACATGAGTCTGTGTTAACCAATACAATACTCTAGTGGCTGGATTTCTCTTCCACCCTGAATGGGAATTCAGAGGGAGTGGAGTGGCGAGAAAGCTCTGTTCTGCCAGCAGAAGTTTGCACATAAACACAACCCTGAGTGGTCATGGCTGCGGAGGTGTGGAAGTAGATGGACATGGGAATTAGAAAGGAATTCAAACCAGTTGAAAAGGCTCCAACTCTAAAATTTGAAAACACAATAAAGATGATGCGTGCACCCGGTTCAAACGGCCAAAAGAGTGCACTACAGAGCCTTGAAAAAAAGAGCCCTATTGAGGAAATATTTCCCTAACGCTCCTGTTCGTTTGATTCAAATCAAGCCACATTGAGTCATTTTAGAATTATCTCCTCTTTTCTTTCTCAATCCCTCCTAATATTTGAGGTATGGCAACTGCAGGAATATTGCAACATGATAGATGATTTCTTATGCTTGTTGCGGACCATTGGCGCTTATGAGCCAGCAATATGTGCTAATGGTACACCAAAGGATGATAACACCCAATGAGTGTGAAATGGATTTCATGTGTAGACGTGGTTACATCTGGGTGTTCTTAAAACGCTTTAGGGAGTTCCCACAGGTTTTTCAGATGGGTGCTAATGAAATTTAATATGGACTCTCTCAGGGTTACAGTTACAATTGGTTGCAAATAATCCCCGTCATGTATTGTTCATGTACATATAGTTATTCCCTTATTATTTCGAGCCGGGTGGTGAAAGGGTTACATACATGTTCGTAACCCTTTCAAATATAGTCTGAAGACGTTTTCTTTGTTGGAAGAGTGCTTATTGTCAAATTTTTGGATCAATTAGAACCCAAACAGAAGAGGAACATTTGAACAGAATGAGAAAGCCTGACTAAAAGTCATTATGTACCATGGATGTTAAACCAAAGGTGACTATTGGGGAAAGCTGTGTTGATCAAAAATAGCTGTAATGGCCTCCATGTTGAAATCCTCTCTTAAAAACTGATGGAATATGTGTACAAAATGAGAAGTTCACATTTGTATGTGTATGTGTGCAGCTGAAAATATAGACTACCACAAATGTGAAGAAAAATGTGGGCTCATATATATATGTATCTATTATATTCTTTTATTCCTCAGCTTCTTTGCTATTTTTTTGTCACTACTTCGAACCACTGCTTTCATTTCCAATACATTACACCAGCCTATTTTGGCCCTGAAGTCATTTTACTGCTGCATGTGTACTGGCTTAAGAGCACCACTCACACAGAAACACAAATCTGTGTGTCTTTGTCCTGTGTCCAATGACTTGAGGGAAAGATTTTAAACTATTTCACAACCGCAACCAATATTTCCTTTTTTTTCTTCTTTTTTTTTTTAAACATACTCCCCACACTGCCACATCTCTCCATACAAACCACATGGTGGATTATTCATGTATTCATATCGTGCCTACACACTGACCTTGCAAGGGCTTTTGCCGTTGACTCCAGGTAATAGAAAACTGTTCCAATATTAAAAAACCCCGTTGACTTTTGAAACACTTTTGAAAATATGCATATTAGTTTGTTTTTGTAGAGGACAGTTTTGTGTCCTGAGTAGGACAACCTAACTTCACAAACAGTCGTCTGTGGTCATTGATCTTCCAGCCATGCATTATGTCTGCCAGACTGCGGAAAAGCACTCTATTGGCCAACTGGAGAAGGTGTCAGCATGGGCTGGTGGTTTCCTCTGCTTCAGGGGCCAGTTTCCAAGAGCTTCTCTATGACTGTAGTCCAATAAATGAATACGTCTTCGGACACAAACCTTGAGGACACCTTTGCTACTGGCATAGTCTGTTTGGATAAATAGTGTGAATATGTCTGGTACGTGCCCATTCCACTCTGTCTAGCCTCTGCATTTCCTGTCCTGCCTCTGTCTCGCTGAATGAAAGGACTCCACTTGTCTCTACAGTGTATCCTCATTCATTCCTCTCGTAGGACACAGCATTAAACACACAAATACCTACAGCGGGTACTCATTTCATGGCAACGTCATCGAACGGGGGACTCTGTTAGCATTAGAGTGGTGTGAATTTAGCAGAAGTATTGCTTGAGTCTTAACACCTAGCTAATAAGATGTGCATATACCATTTTTTTTGCCTGCCTTTGTTCCCACACACATCGCTGAAAAATGTATTGAAAATCATTTAGAGAAAAATTTCTTAGTGAAGAGCTGTGAATTGTGATTGCGCTGCTCTGTGGTGGAATTCAGGCATGTAGATGATGGCCGCGAAAAGCAAACACTTCCTCTCCCTTTTTCTGTCCACCTGGAGAAAGTCCCAAAGCTCTCCAGTAGAAAAGGACAGGACACACTGGGACAGGGAAACGCTAGGACAAGTTGGAACACCAGCTGGGTCTCCAGAAGGTAAGGGGGTCTTCTGAGAGTAAATAATTAAAAACGCAGGTGTGGAAACTTCTATGCGTTATGCTTAGTTGATGTGACAGCTACATATGAGCTCCTTTCCTTATTTACTGCATACATATTTTGAGCAGTGTGAACAGTGTGCATCTCTCACTTTCCTGTCGATTTTGTTGAGGATTTTGTTTAATTTTGTTGCCTTGACAGAAAAAAAACTGAAACTTGCTGAATTTTTCTAATATCGATTATTTATTTCAAAATAAGTTTTTATGTTTTCTAGTATTCATCCAGAAGAATGCATGCCTTCCTTTGTGTCTCTGTGTTGGTCTCCTCTGTTCTCATGGGCTGTGTAGCTTTGGCAGGTGAGATCGTCATTGCCACAGAAATGTGCCTCTTAAATATAGCTCTCAATGCAAACACAATCAAATTCAACACTCTTCTCCTATCTTGTGTGAAGTTGTCCCACACTCAAGCAGAGACTTCACAATATGTGATTGGAAACTATGGATTTAAAGTTTGTCCGACAGTGTGTCTTTCATAAATAGTCATTCTTTGTGAGGTATATTTCTGTTTTCCTGACTTTCTCTTGCAGGAGCAGAGATCCCTTACACTACCCTAAGAGAGAATGAAAGCACTGGAGAGGTAAGAGAGAAACGGAGTATGCCTTACTGGAACATGTGGACCTCAGACTTCGTTGGCTGGGTGGAGGAACTCAGAGCCCAGGCAGGCTATGATCGGATCGATGACCTTGCCAGAACCTTCTGGGCTCACTTCCCCATCGCCTCCTATTTGGGCTACGACAACCTCAATACAGACCCAGAGTCAAACGGGTCAGAGTGAAAAGTTTGGAGACAACGCTCGGGAGACTGGTGTGGTTATGCGTTGTATTGGTAACGGGCTGTACCTTCAGAATCAAATTCTAAAGCAGGCCAACACTCCAACATGATGTTCTCTGATTTTATGTCATCACTTGCTTTGTTTGTCATGGATTATTCTCTTGCGAGACTTAAAATTGTGTTCCAAGCCCATATGATACCATCTGGAATCGTGGTGAAGCCATAAATGTACTGTAAAAAACAACCGACATTTACTGTTGGTTAATAAAAAGATACTCTGCATCAACATCAGGATTATTTGTCATCATTATCACCACCACCATTGGACCCAAACTATATGTAACATGCAACCCGAAAAAATGATAATGTTTAAAATAATGGTTAAAATAATGTTTTAACATTATTTTAAAATCTGTTATCCATCATCACCTCCAATGCTGCTCTGATCACAGCGTTCTACTCATACACACGATTTTGATTTACTTGAGTAGATTATTCAGAGTGTGTGTGTGTGTGTGTGTGTGTGTGTGTGTGTGTGTTCGTTTGTGTGTGTGTGTGTGTGTGTGTGTGTGTGTGTGTTTGTGCATGCGTATGTTTCGGCAGGGGGGAATAAATGCGGCGGTTGCTCAGTGGGACATTTGTTGACATTCAGTGGAGTTGAGTCACGAAACAGGAAAAATAAAACATTCGTGACAGCAGGGTTAGTGGAAACGTTACGGTGTCTGGCTCTGGCCTATCATGCAGCGAGCAGGAAGGATTAGCAAGGGGAAACACCAAACCCGCTGAATCTTGGGCAAAGCTTCTGCATCAAACAAGCAAAATGGAAACAAAAGCCGTCAGGCCATTCTCCATAGACCATCTTTATGTTTTCCAATCAGGCCTCCAGCTTTAGCATTCCAAACTATGTCCCTCATTGGCAAGACAATTGTTTGCAACATACTGTAAAATGGCACTGTGTGTCCGTGCACTGCAAGCATTCTTAATTTGACCCAAATTGTGCTTCCTCTGCTTCCTCAAAGGTCATACTGTAGATAGACTGTACTAGGTGAATTACTCAAGCAGTGTGTAGAGCAGTAGGAGGGCAGTAAAAAACAAGAAGAGATGACGTATGTTTAGAACATTGTCCTGCTCTTTCTCTGAAATTGCTATCTTATCTCTACAGGTTATCTGTACCTGAGACCCGTGTGCTGATATAATACCTTCAACTCTCAACAAGCAGCACAATCAATTATAAATATAGTTAGTCATGTTTTATTTGCCAAGACAGCAGGGAAGCAAAACGTATCTGCCTCGCAGTAGAAACTCATTTCATGGGGTCTCTACCGCATGTTCAGAGTGAGTCATTCTATCTGAATCCATTGCATATAGAGGGGAAAAGGCGTTGGTGTTCTTTAGAGGGAAAGTGTGAGCAGTTGAATAGGTAAGGGCAAATCTGGTGTCGGATGGGAATTTGCTGTCCTCGTGTGAGATTGAGCAGAGGGCAGTGGCTATTCAATTTTTCATCATTTCAGTAACTGAACCTATGCCTCTGACTATCCATCTCTGTTCCGTCCTCCTGTCATGTCTCACGGTTTTCTCTGGCTCACATTAGCTTCCTGCTTCCCCAGCTGTGCATTAGCATTTCACACCTGAGGATAGAATAAGTGAAGGGAGAGTGTGTACACTGGGTGTGAATCCATGCGGGTTTGTGTCCAATTATGATCATTTAGAAACATGCCAGACAGAGTACTGTAGCATGTTCTGTAGGTAAAATGTGGAAAACACATTCTTTATCACAACAAATCCAGACACACCTGCTTAGCCTGCGGTGGATCTGTTCTATCTGCCGTAGAAAATATTCGCCTGCAGGCCATGAAGCGCCTGTCAGAGGTATAAATGAAACTCAGGCTTTCAGCCCACTCTTCTCGAGGATACCTGCTGGTTTAAGATGAATTACAACCAAAACACTAGAGAGGTATACAATCTACTTGTTACATATCTATAAGCACCTGAAATCTATGAATGATTATCAAACGTTCATAATTTGCCTTTAACTGAAAGGTAACAGTAGGAATACCTTTCTTGCGTTCTTTCCAAAGCACAGCTTTCTGTCGGTCAGATGCTAATTCCACATGTCTGTCAAAGGACACTCATATGCCAACTGCTACCCAAGACAAGAGTCCTGTCTAAGGACTTTGACAGAACACAAACAGATGATAGTGCTGATGGAATTAAGTGAAATGGTCACACTTTCAGATCTTACCAACTGACCAGACATGGTGGTGTACTAGTAGTCTTTGAATATTAAGATGATAATGTCACTGTAATAACTAATATGTCAATCAATAAATAATTATTATGCAAATCATAATATTGAAATATATGATCATTTCAACAATTGTTGGTTGGATTGAACCATCAGCTCCAAACTAAACCTTCTAGTTCATGTGCACTTCCTTTCATCTGATAATTTGAACTGAAAGTGACAACGTTCTAACTGAATAATGGAGAAAGGGCATCATTGAAATAATGTATTCCTTTATGAAACAGATCTATTTGACTTCAAATGATTTACTAAATTAACTGATGTATTTTAGCAACAATACAAGAGAGAGCTGCTTTAAATTATATAGTCCTTTTGAAAACACTAAAGTTTTTCATTTACAAATTACCAAGCCGAGCACATTTTGACATCACTGCATCATTAAAATACATTTGATCTGTTTTTAATATTTTCTGTCCACCTCTCTGTTGTCTATTTTGCTGTCTGTCTCTAAAACACACTGGAGCCTGGCATTCCCCTATCTGTGAGAAGCAGATAAGGTAGTAGGGGGTCATATAATCCATCCGGTCTCCAATCGAGCCCGGTTGAATGCTGGAAAGTCTCTGAACTCTTTGTCATTACTGCACCTTTATTCTTCCATAATCCTTCCATATAAACCATAATTGTATCATCTGCAGTGACAGAAGAGAAACAAATGGTTGCCAGTACATTCTGTTCATTGACATAATGCAGATGCAGTTGACTACAGTGTGCATTGTGATTTAGCGGTACTTAAATGTGAATATGAATAGACTTTTCTGTTCAGCGCTATGTCATCCAATCCCCCTAAAATTCCTTCAATATCCCTTTCTATGGGATTGTTGAAACAAGAAAGACTTTCATTCAACCTCCACAAAGCCCCAAAATCATGATATGCAGTAGAATAACCCTACACTATTTATTTATTTATTTATTTAATATGGACATTACATATACATTGGACAACCAGATGTATTGCTTAAGTGTGTTAGCACATGTGCTAATTTTCAACACCAGTCCATAGGGGGCTTTCAAAGAGGGTTAGTATTGAACAGTAAAAATAGTTAAAATATAACAGACAATTTAAAATATAGGTGGACAGATAATTATTAATTTACACCAGACACAGTGCAAGCAAAAAAGGGACATTTCATATATTGACCAGACCAGCCTATAACCAGCCCAATCTCCCCCTTATCCTCCTTTTCCCAGCTGTTCCCGTATTTATGGACGATGGAAAAGTTCCCCAGGCAAGAGTGAACCTTCAGTTAACGAAGGATGGAAAAAAAGTCCCCAGTGCAGACAGGCCTGTTTCTGTAGGCAGGAAGGTAGAAGATATTCCGTCACCGCCGGCCAGTTTCCACTGGAACAGCTGGCTGGCTGCCCCTTCTGCCGCTGGGTTCCACATCGAAGCTGAGGTGCTGTGTTGAGTTGCCTTTGAACTAGTCGGGAAGGAGAAAGCAAGCGGGGACATCATGGCTTTTCAACACGTCTTTTTAAGGTTTCTGGGGATCACTGCGTTCCTGACCATGTTGACCCTCATAGGTGAGCACCTTGACTTTTACTCCTCATCTGTCTGTCTGATTTTGACGATCACTCTTTGGATGCCTTCAGTCTGCGAGAGTCCTCTCCATGACCGTCCTATCACGAGGAGTGTCGCGATAGATTCCTATTAAGATTCTCCAGGTGGAGAAACGGCAGCATACTGTACATTGACCCACATTTTGGAATTGGAAGTGATAAGGGGAAAAATGTGTGTAAAACTAATTTAAATAAAAATGACTCTAGAGAAGTGTGTTCGAAAGGAGATGGCTAGGCATGAAGTTTTGGTTAGACCACAACCCTCCCTCTCACCATTGGTGTAGGTAAGCTCACCATTTGAATGGCTCCTGGAAGAAAAAGGTGAGGATACTGATAGAGAGCAAGTCAGACTGAAGGAGCACACCGGGTGAGTCTACTCACTCAGTCTGACTCAAAACGTAAATGAGATGCAAAAGAAAATTGTGCCGTTTCATATTAACCAAAGATGAAAGTAGCCTGACATTCCCTCCCCTACAGTCAGGCTGCTCAACTGATAAGAAAGGTTCAGTAAGGAAATGGGTAGGTGTGTTTTATCAGTGCTCATTTTGCAATCAAAATAGGTTAAATACATGTGAATGCACTCCAATGACCTTATCAATCTGTCTCACTTAATGTTTGTGTGGGTTTGTGTGTGTGTGTGGATGTTATCGTCGCCTATGCTGTTTGTGACTGTAGGAGACAGTGCACGTGTCTGTGCACAAGTGTGCATGTGTGTGTTCATTTATTGTGACTAAGCTTAGAGGAGAGTGCTTTCATTTAGAGATCAGAGCCTAATTGCTCTTCCTCGTAAAAGCACACTGATTATAATTAGCCTCCCAATAACTTCACTAAGCACCATACTGACGGACTCTCACCAGATGTTTCCAGTGAAAGCAGCCTCCACAACATCCTGAAGAAAAGAGATGGTAACATTTAAACAGACCTCCCCTTGTTTACACTAAGTCAATACACATTTGGTACTTTATTATCAAGCCGCTGTAGAGTTTATTAAACATGATCAAGGCCCCATCACTAAACACTCTCTGTTGCCTTCCAGAGGCAGGTACCAGTACTGCCCTTGCAAACCAACAGTCAGCAGTGGCTCTCACTGCACCCAAGGCCAAAGAATTCCTGGCAAAACTTAGGAGACCAAAGAGGAACCTTTGGGACCGCAGCCGCCCTGATGTACAGCAGTGGATCATGCAATTTATGTACATGGGCTTTGATGAGCAGGTGAGGGGGACAGGTATGAACAAGGCCTGTTACATGGTCTGTTATCTTTACATCGGGAAAAAAACAATTGATTGGCCTTATCCATTTTTTTATGTTCAATCAGACAAAACTCATCCGTCTTAATAAATGTGTTGAATGTGAATACGCTTCCGTTTTGGAATGGTTGGGTTTGCTACATATTTGAAGCTTCCTGCTGTAAATATATGAGACAACATCCAGAGGCAGGGAGCACGCATACATCAATTCCCAATGGAACAGATTAACAGAACCGATTAGCAGACCCAAGGTGGCAGTTGTGGTGGAGGTGGGAGAATTTTCCCCATAACCTCGTCCGACAAGCACAGAATCAAACTTTGCCTTCAATTGCTTTAAATGCCTTCATCCACGCTCATTGACATGACATTTGATCGTGAGCAGGTGTGTCAGTGATAAGTGTGTGTTGCCTGCACAGAATGACGGCATACGTCAGCAGCGCACAGACTTGTCTGCCAAAACATTAGCTGAAAACATAATTTCTACTCTAAAGGACATCAATCCTTCTTTAGAAATTATGAAAAAACAAAACTATTCCTACTAGTAACTCCAAATTACCACTAGAAAAAAACATGGGTGTTTGTGAGAAAGAAAGAGAATGTTAGATTTTGAGAGAGAACCGATGTGTACGTTTGTTTCTGAATAAGGTAGTTTGTGAAGTGTGTAAAAGAATTAGAGAAAGAAATAGCCTTGATATGTCTGACCAGGTAAGTGCTGACAGATCCAGAGCCATTTCTTATAATGAATGAATCTAACTACAAAGTAGCCTGTTGTGGCCCGTCAACAAACTATATCTACAAAAGATAAACACATTGTACAATGTATGCAAGGTCACACACACACACACACACACACACAGACACACACTTTTCTCTGCTTCTTTCTCTGTGATTGATTTGGATGTTGGATTACGGAAATGCTCTAGGGAAGAAAATGGAAATGGAAGGAGGAGATAGACACGACTCAAATAAAGAGCTAGAGTGAGGGAAGACGAGAAGCGCTCTTGACAGGTGACACCTCTGTTGGGTCAGTAAGTAGGATTACTTTAATGGCCTCACGCATGACATCCTGTGTACGTGTCATTTCCTGTTGCCTACCCTGCTGCTGACATTGACAGCGGTGGCATTTTAAAAGCATGCGGCTCTCCCTCACGGTGATTACGCCTATTCATTGTGCCTCGCCACGAACCCGACCCTCTCTCCTCCGTGTCCGCTCCTGTCTGGTGTGGCTACTGATGTTTGTGAACGTATCCTTGATTTTGCCAGAGGCTGGAGACTGACCTGGCTTACTGGATGGACCACTCGCGCTCCAGCGACCAGGGCCGCCAGCACCACTACGACGAGAACGCCCCAATCGGTCCCCGGCACCCGGGAACCTACCGACACGGAGCCGACGTCAATTATGACTACTACTAGCCACATGCATAGAGGCACACACATACCCGGGCCTTGACTTATGTCGTTTTAAAAGAGGAGGTGGGCCCCACCAACGCAGGAGTCTGGTCTTCTTTCAGTTACAACAGCCTACACAACCAGTTCATATAGATTGTACAAGTACAGCAAGTATTATAACTTTTTATTCAACATGTTCCTGTGGCACTTAGATACTGTCAAGATGGAAGTCCTTTAACAATAGCTGAATGATATAGACATAATACACGGCTGTCCTTGAAATATCCCCCACTCTTCTCTATTCGTGATAGAGGCTTTTTGTTCATACATTTTTTCTCACATTCATTAGTGGTCATGTAGTGTGTGTGAAGAGACTCACTTCTGTTCACCCTAGAGATTACTGCCTATCCTCTGTACCCACGCTCACCACACAACTCGAAACTTACCACATAGCAACAGGGGGACACCAATGTTTCATACCAAATACGGCACACGAAATAACACACATAACCTGTCTCTGTTACACATGTTTTTCTCAAATTGTGTGTTTGAAAAGAAGAAGAAGCAGCAAGAAATATTGGAAATACTTTAATAAAATAGCATTTTCACCTGAAATTGATTACAAGAATCATGTTTTTTGACAGCAGAGCTTTCACAAAGAGAACACAACAAATGTTTAAATCCATGGGGGGGAGGGGGGGGTTGATCTAATTCTAAAGCTGACGGTAGCAGCCCTAGGAATAGATAGGGGGCCAGCATTTCCTAAAAGATAATGATAGTCTTCTGATAAACCCCTCCTGGCCAGTGGCCACTATTCAAAATACAAAACAAGTCAGTCTTATGCACGAGCAAAAAAACAAAAAAACAATAACCAAGCAAACAAAACAAAAAGACTGCACAGTCTGAGTGTAAACACTTTCTCAAGTCTGTATTTTAAATAACAAAAGCTGTATTCACAAACATCCAAAGTGCGGACAGGGCTGCCCATTTCTTTACCACCCTACCCTCCCACCCCACCCCCCATCAATTATTCCCTCAGTCAGGCACGTCCATTTTCAGAAGTGAGTCCCAGAGGGGAAGCACTTATCCTGCTGCTTCTTGCCACAAATGCCAGGGAGACAACAACACCGACAGCAAGACATCTATTTTTTTTTCTTCTTCTCAAAAAGTGCTGACTTGTCCCCCAACTCTCGAGACACACTGCACTTCCCACATACTGCACTATAGCAGTCAACTACATGGACAGAGTGGCATTTGAAGTTTGCCGTTTGTCAGCTCACTGAGCAGTCCAAGGTCAGCCAGTGTAGCAGCTGTAGCTGTGGCAGCGGCAGCGGCGGCGGCGTGTGGGGTGTGTCCTCAAAGCTACCGCCACACCCTCAGTTGTGTCGCGGACGGCCTTTCTTCATGCGGGCGGCCTTGGGCTTTGGGATGTACTGGTTGTTGGCCTGGTGCTCTAGCTCTCTGCTGAAGTACTGGATGGTTTTGTTCAAGCCTTCCTCCAATGGCACCTGGAAATACAGGAAGACACATTTAAAGTATGTGGCACGTGTATTAGAAATCCGTTTATAAACACACACACACACATTGGGAAACCATGCGTTTCCATACTCATCAGTTCTGTGAAGGGAAAAAAGTTATCCGTAGGTTGCCGTTTTTTTCTTATTTTTTCCTTCTTCTTATTGCTTGCTCTTTGCATTTCGTTTCATATTTCCTTCAGTTATTTTAATGATCCCAACTTGGGACGACATTGCGTAGACATACCACGGGTTCCCAGCCTAGCATCATCTTGGCTTTGCGGATATCCGGCCGCCGTCTCTGAGGGTCGTCCTGAGCCTCTGGGAGGAACTGGATCTGACTGCGGCTCACTGGGAGAGGACCCGGCACACAGGGGCACACAGAGGCAGCTTTACTACCACAAGCTTTAAGATCATTACTTACACGGTTCTCTCAAATAGATAAGGTGGTCACCATTTGTCACCCAAAGACCCGAAACTTGTTTACTACGGTTAATAGTATTTTCCTGCCTCATATAAATCGATAGGAATTGACCCAGAAAATAGCGTCAGAGGGTCAGACAAGAATAACAATGTGATGTATAGGACTGTGAAATATCAAACGAGAAAGAGAACTGTTGGAAATGAGTGGAGAGATCTATTAGGAAGGACAGGGATTATATGTTCCAGTCATCTCATCTTCGTCGATCGATTTTCCACTCACCCACAAGACTCTTGATGAGGCGAGCAAACTCCAATATGGTGTGTTCTTCTGGATTTCCCTATGAGCAGATTACACAGAGCCACACTGGATCAATACCAACATGTTTCACTGACACATGAGCACAGAGAGAAGAAAAGTGTCAAGAGGCCTAAACACACACACACACACACACACACACACACACACACACACACACACACACACACACACACACACACACACACACACACACACACACACACACAC
>JAVQIZ010189924.1:0-12951 GCA_036023535.2 Galaxias brevipinnis
CACACACACACACACACACCCACACACACACACACACACACACACACACACACACACACACACACACACACACAGCACTACCGGGGTGGTCCTGGGAAAATCACCACAGTCTTGACTCAGGGTCTTATTTACATAGATGTAACTTGCCATCGCAAAATAAAGCCAACACTAAAAGCGCACAGGGCAAAAACCGGTAAAGACATTTAACAGAAAGGGGACACATTATACCAACCAGACAAATGTTTCCACTAGGCCCTTTGATTCAAGAAAAACCATGACGACGCGATGGCGTCTGTGTCAGATGAGCTCACCTTGTCTGCGGAGCTCGTTCTTCACAGCCTCTACTCCGCCCTTCTTTTCGATGAAGTCGTAGATTACCTTCGAGGTCTCCTTGTCTTTGAGCTGCGCCTCCGAGATGCCACACATGTCAAACAGATTCTTTAGCTCAGGATCCAAGTTGTTCAGCTGGGGAATAGATAAAAGATTGGGTTAAAGGAGATCATTTTAAGGGACATATAGACTGCAAATCAGTATAAAAAAAATAAATCAAACAAAACAGTTAATTATTGCATATGTTAAATTGTTCATGAATGTTATAGTGATTTTTTTGGACAATACAATTATCATAAGTTGACACTGTGCTCTCCAAGGCGGCTTTACTGCCCTGTTAACAGTGCTAGTCTGACATCTTGTGGAGAGGAAAGCTAAGTACAACCATGTTCAGTTGCAAACCGAACATTTGACCTTAATCAACACCTTGTTGAATATCGGTCAGCTCATGACTTTGTGTTCTGCATGTTAAAACACTTACAAATAACAATATTGGACGTATAGTTAATAACCAAACCATATGTACGTGAGTGAGAGTTGTAAGCAAATAGCCAGGCAATCAATTTTTTTCATAATCTTCCATTATTAAAAAGAGAAATATTTAAGTTTAAAAGTTGTCCAAAATTGAAAAAAAAAAAAAAGTATCATCTGTAGTAAACAGGGCTGGTAACTTTTCCGGAAACCTTTGTGTGAGAGAAGTGTACAGTTGTGAGGCAATTTATTTTGGAGCTCAGGGTCGTCACTTCATGCGGCCGACATTTTTTCGTCTTAAACATGACTATTTACAGCCATGTCCCTAGTTTCATTACTTCTAATCCTTTCACCAATCATGAACAAATGTACAAAGGAATACAGCTTTCTCAAATGTTCCTATTGGATCGGTGCATTGCTCTCACTGGCTTGCTGCTTTGCAGAAGCAAAACAAATAGAGCACCGTTTTCACTGAGCACCTGATTCCACAAGTGCTGGCGCCATTCAAAGCGGCATTTTAGAGTTTTTTTCAATGGTCTGCAATAGAGGTTTACGCTTTCCAAAAGCAAATGTATGAATGCGTGAGAAATAGGAGGAGTGGTGTGACAGTGTGTGAAAAGGATAATTTGCGTGACTCTCATGCTCAATGCGTGAGAGTTGGCAGCACTGGTAGTAAAGGACATAAACATGAGTTTACGTTTCAAAAGTACTGCCAACTTCTGAACTAATAAAGAGAGCTCATATTTGAAACCACCAAAGGGGGTAAGAGAAAGTGAGCCTTTTGAAATGTACTTCAACTTGTTCAATTTGAAAGGAATTCTGCAATAATCGTTTGACTTTAATATTAATCTCCTTAGATTAGAGGATAGTTTTTTTCCTGGGTTGCGCAAGAAGTTTGTATGACCGCATCAGATACTTAGTAGCATGCATTGTCTGCAACAAGAAGCTATTGTCTGGTTCAATCATGCAACAAACACACAGGTCACCATTGTGCTGAAATAGAGGGGCCCGGTTTGCATGTGTGTGTGTGTGTGTGTGTGAGTGTGTGTCGTGGTACTCACATCAAAGCCTGTGTTTGGGTCCCAGCCCACGTGGCCGATATGCCTGAAGAACAAGGCAAAAAGATAGATAAGAGGTAAGCATGTGAACGAGTGCACACACACAAACACACAAAGCATGCGCACGCACGCAGACGAAAACATGCACATACACCCCACTCACTTGTACATGAGTGAGCACAAACACACAAAAACAATTGAGTCATTGAGAGACAAAAGGCATAGAAGTGCACCCTCAACCATGAACGACACCCTCAATACGTTACGCAACAAGGATATGGGCAGATCATCACCAACTATAAACGCTTCTTTCCCTTCAAACAATACATAGATCAACAGTTCTCAAAAAGTGGGAAAGTTTCTCACTCCATTTTCAGGCCTGTAACTGCTGCCCACTCCACTGAAGCGGAGAGAACAAGTGTGTCACTCACTGGAAGTTGCTGGGGGTGCCGATGTCGGCCTTGGTGAGTTTCTTGCCCTTCTTGCTCTTGACCTTCTTTTCCTTCTTGCTGAGGCTGCTGTGGCTGAGCATGTTGTTGAGCTGGTAGGGTGTCTGCTGCGGCTGGTGGTTTTGTGGCTGCTGCTGCTGCTGCTGCTGCTGCTGATGATGGTGGTGGTGGTGGTGGTGGGAGTTGTGGAACCGCACATTGTTGATCTCCGGGTTCTTGATGTCCACTGTGGCCATGGGGAGAGCTGGGCCTTAGGGGAGGAGGGAGGGACAGAGCTGGATGAACTAGAGGACTACAGAACCACACTGGAACTCCGGAAAATCACATGATAGGGTTCTAATGGGCCTATTTGAAGACGTAAAAATTCTAACATCTTACAAACAAGTACAAACAAATCCAGAAACCCCCCATCAAGAATATAGGTTTGGTGGCTACAGATCAACGCAAAGAAAAGTAAACACCCCACACCAGCCGCAGGCCATTTCCCATGACAAAAACAATTGTCTTTAGTCAAAGAACCGGTCACTTTAGATCTGGTTTTATACATGAATTGCAACATCAACTAATGAATTCTTGAAATACTACTAGGAAGATATTAGGGATTATTAGAGCACTACTACACTCAATGACACACCGTCATTCATGTGTGACGCTTTCTGAGCACTTTGGTAACAAATCACAAAATTAATTCAATAAAAACAAACTTCATCTATTGAATGATTTGTCAACTTTGCATGTATATTTGTGGGGCTAATTTGTCTTCTTTTAGTGATACTGCCTTTAAGTAGGCCTCTAATTACTTCAATATTTGAAATTAACTTGCGATATGTGACAGCAAATCTTTGGCATTTGTGCTTGTCATTTCTTTAATTTTACACTTTGACAAGGTTTGCCACGATGTCATTGAAAGTAATGGTAAGGTTGATGAGGGCGTGGCCTAGACGAAGCTGCGTTGATGACTTATTGCGGATAATGTCTATGCCAACAGCTAAGCCTGCCCCCTGGGTGCAGCCAGTACTACACTCTACACAAATGGGCACAAGCAGGCCAATCCATGACAATGTTTACCTTAAACTCAATCACCATGGGGTCAGCGGGACCTTAACCCGCTGGCTCCTGTCTATATGAAGCTGTCCTAATAATCAGAACATTAGTTATCAACTGTTTAACCAGGCTCTACCAAACACACTCACCAGAACTCCCTTAAACTAAAAGTATTCTCATCCTACTTCAGACAACCAGTACCTTAGACAACGATTCCCTCCCAATCTTTTGCATAAACATACAATGGGGCTTCATAATGCTCACTTTGATCTACAATTCTAACTGTACAGAAATTGGTACTATATTAGAAAACTCAGCTAGAAGCTGGGCAAGGCAGAGCTACATGCTTGCACAACCTACAGGAAAAATAAAGTCGTCTTCCTGACTAAGAGCCAGCTATGTCCTCCTCCACTTCCTGCTTCAATTTGATTTGTTGGGAAGAATTCCAAACAAAGTTCCAATATAGCTTGCTGTTTAACATTAAACTACTCCTTCACCATTCCATTAATTGATCTCTGTTCCACTAATTAGTCTAGACACTTAGCAAAATTCAGAAAATGCTCTGGACCATTACTGGGGACAGGTCCATACTGAATGAAATAAGCTGGGGGAAAGGAAGTGAACTATGCTGGCTGGGTTCAAAAGTAACACAATCCCTTCAGATGGAAACCACAGTGATCAAACTCATCCAAATAGATACGTGCCAAAATTCCTCTCCATCTTAGACAGTTATGTTCCAGTCCTCGAGTTCCACATAATCTCTACTAAACACAGCAGCATCTGACATAACCAGTAATCCACAGCTTATCCTCAGCCAAATCCCTTGATTTCCCAATGAATGCTAGAAGTCCTCTCAATAGACGAGACCTGAATGTATGAACTCAAATCTTGCATGACTTCAGACATGCACAGCATGCCCGGATATTCAACTTCAAACAGCTTCAAGGAAAGAGTTGGATGATCAAAGACAAAACACAATTCTCTCTATCTATTGTTGGAAAGTGACACTATTATTAATAAACATTTTAAATGAACCTTGATATCTACAACTTGCCTGTACCAAAATTCTATGATATCTACAAATTGCATGTATGAAATTTGAAATGTAAAAAGGTGTTGACTCATTTTGTTTGAGTATTCCAGCTTCTCTTATATTGTAAGATACATTTTTTTTAAATCACCATAGAACTATTGTTCCAATTGATGACAATGAGTAAGACACTTTAAATAAAATTGCTCCATTTTCAGTTGTGAATAATTTTTTTTCTCTCTTTCCATTTCACCCATCATATGTTAAGCTACACCTAGCATCATATGGTCCTTTTGGTGGCTACTCATTTTTATTGTGCAGCCATGAAAAAGCTTTTGGTCCGTTAGCATTTTTGCATTAATTCAAATCAGAACACCAAATTTTCAAATGAACACTCACGATCACCATTAACAGCCAATAGCAGGGCATCTGTAGAATAAAAGAGAAGCGGGTTCAAAACCCCCAAAGGCAAAGTGGCAAATCTGGGGCAAATATGGTGCCTTGTTTGTTTCACGCTCAATCACCGAGATGCCACAAACAACCTTCTTTCACTCACTGAACATGCACCCTTGACAGGGCCTCTGCATTCAGAGAACTCCCAGCAGTGACTCAACAATAGTTCACACTGCACAAACAGAATCCTCAACAGACCTATACATTCAGCTTCTACTTTGGATAGTCCACAAGACCTTACTTGCTGGTGAAAAACAGCAAGGGAAATGTATCTGCAGCAAAGTCATTTGGAAAACAACGGCATCAGCTTCCGATCAACATAATGCATCTTTGAGGTTTTATGAGGTGAATGCTACAGACCCAAGTTTGGGTTCAACTCTATGATGACAACATGGCTTACAGATTATAGGCTCCTTCACAGCACTGATTCCATGGGAGTTGAACTCTTTAGCGTCTGCTACTACCCTATGTGGTCTGCATATGGCACACTCAGCTTTTCACAGGACAGATTAACCCTGGAGGTCAACAACACTTGCTCTAACTTCACGTTGCGTGTGTGGGCTTGTGTATTCAAGTCAAGTTCTAAATGAGAGAATGTATGAGAAAGGGCAGGAAAAGACATGTTCAATGACCGAATACTCTTAGTGTGTTTGAGTGAGTGAACACATACAATTTCCTCCTTGAATGTATAGAAGCTGTCAGATCTACACGAGTTCAAGGATGTGCAAAACATGTGTCACAGGAGTACATACAAAGCATTTCTAATCTAGGCCTCTGCACTTGAAATAACGAGCATCGTATCTCCATTTACAAAGATATTCCAGGGAGAAAATCGACGATTCATTAATGTAATAATAAACATACCATTTGCAGGGTCACGTCTTTTCTCTGCAAAACAAAATGGGGACAGTTATAGTTTTAAAACCAATCCAGGACGATACGGCCAAAGGTTTGATTAGAACTTGGGAGTGACAAGCAGTGGCTGATATTTAAAAGCTAGCATAGTATTTCTGAAAGCAGTTAGTACACGTGGCTGTTAAACGGTCACCAGCTAATCTGGACAGACATCAAGCACGTATTTTTTCCTGGGGGCTGACTGCCATCGCCACCCAGATGACACATGCTGCTTCACCTTTCTCACAAACGCCACATCAGACGGATAGACAGTTGAGAAAATCACAGAAAAAAGGTCGAAAAAAAAAAGAAGTTTAAAAGCCAGTAGCTAGTGTCACAATCCAAGAGTACCCCCCCCCCTTCTCCCTGGTCCTGTTGCCTTTGAAACCTTAGATCTCACAGTGCGAGCAGCTCACTTCAAAGCCCAGCATGCGGAAGTGATCACACGGAGTTGGAGGAAAGCCAAAGAAGGGAGATGCCACAGTGTTTTGCCGACACACCAGTGGTTTTACTACAGCACAGACGCACGCCGCTTGGTTAACCACAGCTGGCCCCATTCCAAACCAAGCCCATGCACTCTCATTGCCTAGCTCCATCCAGAGATTTGTAGAGATTAAAAAAAAGGAGTCAGAGGTATGGTAGAGGGAGAGGTTTGGGACTAGGTGCTGGGTTTTATTAGTACAGCAGGAGAGATCGAAAGGTTCTCTGATTGTCCTGTCCAGTGGGGTGAAAGGTGAAAGGCACTGAAGAAGAAGAAGAAAAGGTAGAGTGGGTTGAGGCCGCCATAGTTACCAGTCTTGCGTTGTCGGCGACTGAGTAGGTCGTTAAGCGCTGCTCTGAAACGCTTGGCTTCCTCTTCGCTAGCAAAGTTGAGGCCTACCTGGCAGGTCTGAGGGGGAAAAATATGGGATGGAGGATATTTCTGTTGATTGAGTTTTGTGTAATTCTGTGATCAAAATATTGTAGACAACAACTTGAGTATTACATACTTCAAAATAAAAAGTTCATGTGACATACTGAAGATGATTTGTATATTTCAAGCAAAGGTTGCGGACTTACATCTCCTGCAAATGACATGAAGTAAGATCGGGAGCTGGTAACGGAGAAGTTATTGTAGAGCTCCTGCTCAAACATGGTCTTCCCTTCCTGGAAAGATGGACAAGAGAAAAAGTCACAATTGACTTGGATTGCAGTTGAACAGGAATAGAATTACAACCGTTTCCTCAAGCAGTAACGCTACCTCTGAATAAGTACTGGTGCATCTGTATTGCAGACAGGCATTACCTTGTCACGTGCAACCATTGCAGCACTGCCCTTTCTGGCAGAAAAGAGTTGCTGTTATGTACATTTAAAAAACAAACAAATTCACCCACTTTTCTGTGGGTCTAGCCAAAAGGGAAACAGCTGTCTACACTTCAGTTCAAAATGTACTGTCCGTTGCATCGACAGGAGATGACTGATATTGAAAAATAGTAGGTCCTAGGTTGATTTTGAATAGAGAGCACTAACTGTTTCAAGACAAGAATCGCTGGTCATCTTCAGTTCAGTCACCCTCAGTGTTAAACCAGATTGAGCGGCTCTAGCACCGCAAACAGCAGTCGTCATCAGTTCTTCAATGTCAGGGTACAGCCACTCACCTTGATGTCCAACACCCTGATGAAATAGGACCTCTGTGGGTTGTCTTTGATCAGACAGGCCACTCCACAGCACCTCTTCACCCACGAGGAGCTCCGGTCGGCCCCATACACCTGTACCACGGCAGAGCATAAGCTCTGGACAAAGGGCAAGAAAAGAAGTAGGCTGTTGATGTTGCACATTGTCTCCCAAGTTAACATTAGTGGCACTAGCACCCTGTGTGGTAAAAGTTCTAGGAGGTCAGAACCATATCAGTGTGCGTGAGCCAATCGCTACTAGTACAACATCACAGCTAGGTTGAGGTAGAGCGTACAAATGTTACAAAGTCCCTATGCCCACTGGTGAGGAGGGGTAAAAAGTGCAGCTGGACATAAGAAAGACATGGAGTTCAAATTCAGCAATGAATTATTTTGGAAAAACATTACTTTATCTTCCATATCAACCAACTGAATCTACTGCAGTCTCACTGTTGGATTGCACTACAGGGTTTTTAAAAGCTGCAACACAGTTTCCACAGTCATAGGTGCATGGATAAATTTCCCTTAAAGGATCTGTCAACAAAACGACCTTGTTGGATACATGCTGCTCAATTTGACCAACATTATTAAATGTACCAAATTCAAAATGTATGCTCAATGGTCTGTAAACAGAAGCATGGGGTTTAATCAATTGTGCAACCTACTCCATGCTTTCCGGCCTGTTCTGTGGGCCCTACCCCTCTCCCTTGCAGCTAAACAAATTGGGGGTCTAGAAAATGGTATCCAGTATTCAGTATCCAGAATAATCTCCTCTGCACAGCGTACCACCAGTGGCCTGTTTGGTTTTGACCACAAGACTTGTTGTTCCTGTAGCACAAGAATATAGTCAACCTGAACCTCTCTGCAGACACCGGCAAAGGACACTGACCGTTTGACTTGAGTCTGATCTACAGGGGCTGAGACAACACATGGAAATACCCCTCTTTTTGAAATCACACCTACTCATACGTGAAAGGTCAAACGTCAATTAAATCAACACATTTTTGTAGGCTGCCAGGATACAAGAACGGATGAGGTGTAACATAATAGTTCCAGGTGTTTGAGCCTACTTTCTATGCAGTGCTCGACATTATGGGATGTAGACTCAGGCTTTTTCTCCATACTGTTCCACCTTACATTATTGTTTAGACACATTTATTAAAATCAGTTAGACAGTCAATTACAGGAAAATACAATAGTTTTACAAAATTAGCCTGTCCTCCAGTTATGCATAACTCCAAAGTATTCTGCAGTGCGACAAACATATATTTTCGATACCATACAAGCTGCTTTTCAATCTGTTATATGACAAGGTAGCGTGTTTTCGTTTAAATGCACACGTAAAGCCATTAGAACAACACTGTTTTAAGTTTCTCGATCATCAAAGAATGCGTAAATTGACTTGGATTTCAAATTAAAAGATAAATAGTTGAGTATTATTGAGTGAGTACGTATTTCAGACTACTCAACATGCATAGCTCTTTTATTGTGATTACAGTGAAGACAGGGAGTGTGTTGCTTGTTTTAGGGTAAACTGAAAGAAAGGCGGAGGTTTATCTCTGCTTAAAAAACCTGCACCTTATTGCCAAGCCATAGGAAACCTGCTGAGCTGTCATGCGACTGGGATGTAAGAAATTGATCACGTTGTTGCATCTCGCTACCATTCAATAAGATAATGTACAGGCTACATATTGCAGAGATAAGTGCACCAAAACAAAAACGCAAATGTTTTGATATAGAAAATGTGAATTATACTTTAACTTGAGGGATGGCATGTCGTAAACAAGACAACTTACAATGCATTTCCTGCCCAGATAGTTGTAGAGGCATTCGTTTTCTTGCGGGGTAAGGAGAATTGAGCCGACATTTCCAACCCGCCGAGGCGGCGGATGGCTATTCATATTAGTAAATATTGACTCAAATCCACACAGTTATACTTAAATGCTAAATAGTAGCGTTACATAAAATCCATGCAGGCTTGGGACGCCATGGCCTGCAACCGGATCATCTCATTTGGTTGTTTCCAATGTAGAGTGAGACCAGGCAAAACAAATAACTCCTTGTTGTGTGGAATCCCAGTTGTTGCAGAACCGCTTCAACGGGCCCCTGAGACCTAAAACAAATCGTGGGAACTAAAATCTTTGCAGAGGGTCAACACTAAACTTTCATTTGCAACTCCAGCTGCAACATCGATGCATCTATCCAACATGGCTGTAGGACGGAACGACCATTCCCATAAGAAATAGAGGGGTGTTAGATAACCCTGAAATTATTTTCCCGATTAAAAATACAGTTCTGTTGAAAATAGACTAAACCATTGAGCAAAAATAGATCAGTTTTATATAATTCATCTATTTGAGCAGTTTCATGTTTCGCAATGCACAAACAGAACAACTGAATATTCTGGAATTCTGGAATGGTCTAACCCTTTTCCCCATGGATTTTGCAAGAGGAATGCAGTATGCGTATGCAGAAGGGGGTGCGCATGGATCTGGGCGGAGACAGTGCTTGGCCTAAGCATCAGGGAGTGGCTAAAAAAATATACTTAAAGCAATTTTTTAGCGTTGCTCAGTTTACAGAATATACATCTCAAAATACATTTAGGCCCAGACATGCATTAATAAATTATCTTATAGTTTGGTTTTTTTGTACACGTCTGAGCCGCAGGTCCACCTTAAAGCTGTGCCTCGGCATCTGTTCGTTTAAACTCAAATCTTCCTACTCGTTCTGGATTAGATGTCATTACTGACTTCATAATAGGTTGGATTTAGAGCCTAATTGACTGTCTCTCTCTCTCACACAATTATGTTTGTGGCCAATGTGCCAACCACCTACATCCAAACAGACATTGGGAAATTGCAAGGAGTCATGTAAGGTGAATTTCATCCACAGTACACCAATTCAAAATACTTCACTTCAGTGACAATTTCTTCTAATTCAGCTTGAATCCACACCCATTAAAGCTTCTCCTCCACTTGGTTAAGTAACCCTCAGGAATTACCCCCGCCTGTTTCCCACATGAAATAGGGGGAAGGAAGGTGGACAGATGGACAGTCGCTAACTGAGGGTGGATTCCAACCAGGTGCCACATGGCCCTTAAACCCTGGCCAAGCAGCATTAGCAAAACCTCTTAGCTGCACGGTTCCATTAAGAGTCCTTCATTTTTTTTGTTTACTACATAAGATAGCATTTGCCTGCGTTGTCACAGGAATGCAAGCACTGAGAAAGACCTTAACCTTAACCCTAAATTAAAAGAGATCCATTTACATGAGCATAGGTACTTTGCACATACGCACACAATAACATATGTCAGTGCAACCACGCTCCATCTCTCACACACACACACACACACACACACACACACACACGCTCACACACACACACACATACAGGTGACAGGAGTATACATTCAAAGATGAATTTAGTTTCAACAGATGGTAAGCACACAGATAAGGGGAGGAGGAACAGCAGGGATCATAGTTCTTAGTGTTGTCACTTTGTTTTGTCTGTAGATTACACTCTGAAGAACAAGCAGAGGATTATGTAACTAGATAGACAGAGCCACATTCTACTGACAAAAAAGAACGGTCTTCACAGTGGAAATGTTATAGTACACAAAAACACATAAACACACAAGCACAGAAACAAACAGGGGGGAAGGGACAGACCTTTGATATGCGGTCCTAACGCACACACATGTATGTGTATCACATACATTTCACACTTGTGTATGACAAACACGTATACCAACATGCACAAATGTATGTACACAAACGTGTAGAAGGCACCCATGCATGCCCACATGCACACATGAACGCACACGCACACATGCACACATACACACACACAAAAACACACACACACACACACACACACACACACTCATCAGATTGCTTAGACTGAGTCAAGATGGCTATTGTACAGTGAAGTCTCTTCTAGACCGGCGGTCACGTCATGGCAGGTGGTACCAGCAAACATGTGGGCTGGTGAATATTCATTGATTCACATCACAAGTAGATTGTGTGCTGCATTCATAAAGTTCAGAACATGCTGGTGGGCACAATGATTCCTATTCTGTTCAGTGGCCTCCCACCAGGGAGTGGTCTTTAGTACAAAGCCAAGTTGGAGAGCTTTTGTAAGTAGTGTGCCAATATGTGACAAGGGATACAGACATTTCCTCATCCTGAGCATGTAAAAGTTAGTTTTCTTTTACACACTGTATATATTTCAAGGCTGCACATTTCAAAATGCATAAAAATACAGTAAATATTTGTTTTACAAAGCTCCAAATAATTGTTATTTCAGGTATTTTAAGACGTGTATATAGTGCTATTCTGCAATTGTAGCACAGGATGTGGACGGTCACAAATACTTTTTCTAACAGTGTCACAGCGCAGTTAGTCGAATGCCACTACATTACTTACCACTAGATGGTGCTAGACTCATTGGACTATTGTCCCAGGCTGAAGGGGCACGTTGAAAGTTTTCTCATTGACAAAGAAAAAGGAAATTGGTCTACATTACATTAGCCCCTGAAATATATTGCACCAGCCCCTAATTCTGTCTGGGTCATCTGAAGATCAGCCCTTAGAAGTTCTATTATGCTAATCCAATGATGATGGCCACAGGCATTGGTGAGATGACTTGGTCTGTGAGGTGTCCTCTTATAAATTGGTGTCTAGACACTCTTTTTGTCCTTTGATGTTTGCAAGGGTAAGTGTTGCCCTTCAAGGTGGATATGGTATATGAGAACAACAAACAGTGAAAAAACGATTCTGCTTACAAGTACACTTAGTACAGGATGTGTGCACATGTCTTTGGATTCCGGATGGGTTTGTCTATAAAATAAATATGGCTTTGAGTTTTTAATTCTGTGGTAAACCAAATGTGAGCATTAATGATCCAGCTCTATTTAGGTACAGTGCTATAGATATTGTTCTTTAAGATAAATTAATTAAAGAGGTGTCCTGGTGTAAGAGGTCTGGTGTGGGTTATGTCTAACTTCCCTCAGCCTTATGTTCTTTCAGCCCTATGCTCCCTCAGCATCGAGGATTCTTTCCCTATCCAAATTAGGCTCTATGTTTAATACCTTTCCTGACCCTCTCTTCACTGTATTATCTGATTAAAAGTAATACAATGTGTTCATTATATTTCACATATATGGACAAATTAAGGATATATAAAAAGATACAAGAATATGTTAAAGGGGCCCTATTATGCTTTTTCGGTTTTCCCCTTTCCTTTAGTAGGTTATATAGGCAGTTCCCACTTTGTTGGGCCAATATAAAGATTCAGGATCACAACCTGTAAGTATGCTTTATTAGTTGTGAATTTGTTACGCTTAAAACAAACAAGCCAGCTACTACCGAGTGTTCAAGTGCGGAGCTAAGCTAACCAACACTTGAAAACCGAGTGCGAAAGCTAATGTTATAGTGTTCAAATTGTTTTGCGGATCAGTTGTAGGCCCACTTTTACCTAAAATTGTTTACTATCTCAATATCTTGAACATTATACAAATGTGGAGGTCGATTTATGATTTTAAAAGCTGTAACATTAATGTTACGTCCGCA